>JADGJK010000079.1:0-67603 GCA_027600645.1 Nowakowskiella sp. JEL0407
TTTTTTTTTTTTTTTTTATTTTTATTAAAATATATCAATTTCTTTGAATAAAGGAGCATCCAAGAGTATTTCCAAAAGATACTGCATATACCAACACAATCTTCAAATAACATCTATCACTGGTAACATGATTCTTTCCCAAGTCATTTCTGAGTGAAAACTAATCAACTGATACCTTACATGAATCTAATCTCAGAACTTAGTTTAAAAACAAACAATTGCAATTTTAGGTAAACAGGAATGAGAGTGAGCAAAAATTAACCACAGTATTAATTGGACTACAAAAAAATTTTACTTAACTTCCTATACAATCTTTATATACCATCCATTTGGCTAATGGACAATTGCTAAATATAGCTGCACATTGTATTTGCTGAAATTGACTCCATAACTTGAAAACTAATAACCAAAATTTTTTAAATAAAATTGCAAGATTCTCTATAGATCTCAAAAAATAATCTTCAAAACCTTCCAAAATCCATTCCTGCCAGCAACACAACAACTTCCCCTTAACAATAAAATAGAAAAAATTCTATTTTAATTAAAGAGAAAAAATTAATTTAAAATTGAAGACAAAGGAAGAAATTATAAACCAGAACTTGTGCAAAGAATAGCAGCAAATTTTTTTTTTTTTTTAAAATTTTTTAATAAACAAAATTCTACTAAATAAATAATCATTCCAAACAAAAATATTCAATCAAAAAACTGTTATGGAATTTATTACTATGGTAACAGTATTTACAAAAATGATATACTAAAGTTATTTTTTTTTGTGTTTATAAAGCATTAATATTATATAAAATCACCAAAAAATATGAACCACTGTAATATAGAGAGTTACAAAATCAAGTCTCTTTACAATTTAATAACCTGATATCCAATATCTAAGGCTATAACAAAATAAATCAATTAAATATCAATAAAAAACATATATTTATGCTAATACTTACTATCAAGTAAATATATAAAATCTCCATCATTCAGCTTTACAATGGTATCCTTCTGAATCTTCTTTGAATTCACTCGTGTCCCAAATGTACTTGAATATTTACAAGAATATAAAAATTAGAAAAAAAAAAAGAATCTAATAATTAAAAAACATGAATTAACACATACCTCAAATCCCTGATCCATAAAAAATCATCTTCTTGGTTATATCCAATCTCACAATGCACTCCAGAAACACTTGTATGCGCAATAACAATATCGTTCTCTGGTTTACGACCAAATTGTAACGGTTCTTCAGAATTACTAATTTCCACGTCCTTGTATTTTTCTGAAATCGATTTCAATTTATAAATGAACTGAAAAACGAAATAGTCATTCAAAAGCTTTTTTTAAAAAAAATTCAAAAAAACTCACATCAATCTGCATGGCATCAGAATCATCCAACATCCTAAACGTATAAAACATTTCATCGCCCCCATTCTTCCTTCTCGCATCTTTTTGTAGAAACGCAATCTCGTCTTTATCCTCTAGCCGATACGAGCTGTTTTTCCCGACTATGCTTCCATTTACTCGTATTCCATTCGTACTTTGCAAATAATAATGTTGGTTTTTTGGATATTCATACACTGTGGAAGGGGTTTATACCTGGTATCAAATAACATAACCAACCCGTTTTCATATTTAATCTCGCAATGTTTCCCACTTGCTCTGCCATCCTCCATCATAACATCACAATCTTTCCGTATCAAAACAAAAAAAAACCATTATAAATTTTCACGTTTCCGAAAGAAATAATCACCCACCATCTGACCGTCCAAAAAAAACCTTCGACTTGATCAACCTCACAACCGGATACAACACTTCATCACTCGGCACCAACTTCCCCCACTCTGACGCGCGATTCCGTCGCTTACTTAAATCCTGTATAATAATCTCCTCACATTTCCGCTTCTTTGGTTTTGGCGGCGGCATTAATTCTTGTTCTGATAGCGCCCTTGTTTCCAATGACAAAACTTGGTTTCGTAACGAACTAGGGATATTTGGTTTTGTTGATGTCACAGCGACTGGTGGTTTAAATTCGAATGTGACAAATGGGGATGTTGGTGGTTTTTTGCGTTCTACGAGGATGGTTTCAGTTGGTGATCGCACTATATTTTCTTCGGGTTGCGGTTGAGGTTGTTTGCGTTGAAGTCGTGATGGCCGTGGTTGTGGGTTTGGCGGAATTGGGGCTGTGGTATCAAAGTTAAATGGAATTTGTTGAATTTTTTGAGTGGGAAATTGTATGCGAGGTGAAACTACAGGATCTGATCGTCCTCGGACTAATGGGTTGATATGAGCAAAAGCTTGAAAAGAAAAGTGGGGGTATTAAAACTCGCGAATGAGAATGAATAAAAATTGTTACGTTTTTGAAGTTTCAATGGTAGCTTCTCATCATCGGTCTTCGTTACAGCTTGCGGATTTCCATAAAGATGCATTTCAAGTTCCGCGCTTATACCTCCATTACTCGAAGTTGCTGGAGATGTAAGAATACTAGGCGATAGCGTCTTTTTAAACCATGGATGTAAATTTATCTTAAACAACGAGATTCGTTGATTTGGTGATGGTGTCATTAATCTCTTCACAAGGTCCAAAGCTTCAATGACAGATAGTGTGTTCAACGTAGTTTTGATAATACGAAATAGAATGTACCTTCTGGCATATTCTTCCATCGCGGGTTTGAGAAATCAACGCGACCTTTTTTCACGTTTTCGAAAATTTCTTTTTGCGACGTTTCCTTAAACGGCGGTTTTCCTTAACAATCGAGCAATTTAGAAAGAAGAACGATATAAATATCGGGAAGTAGACACCTTACCCATTAACATGTAAAATAAAATCACGCCTGCGCTATACACGTCCACCCGCTCATCGTATGTGTCTTTGCTCAACAAAATTTCCGGTGCTAAGAATAAGTAAATGAGTAACGTTGTTTTCATGAAACTTTCAAATCGCTTCGATTGCTATTATACCCAAGTAGATTGGTGTCCCTTAAAGAATTTACAATAAAAATAGAAAATATTTAGCACGTTAACAGATTGGATTCAAAGCAAAATACAAACCACAAAGCGTCGAAAATGCTTGCTTATCAAATTCCTTGGCAACGCTAAGGAGATGAAGATCCATTAGCAAGATATTCTAAGCAATAAAAAAAAACAACAAAAAAACAAAAAACGATTTACCCAAAATCGGCCAATTTTAAAATCTTATCCTGCGTAACAAGATAGTTTTCCGGCTTCAAATCACGATGTGTAATTTTCTTTCCGTTGATATACTGTAAAAAATATTACTCAGTCACTTAATTACTAGCGATGGATAACCATGAATACGTACGATTAATGAATCAACCTATTTAACAAAATCAAATATTAAAATTGCGTTTTAGGATATGTGTTGTTAAAAATCATTTACAATTTGTATAAAGAAGTCTCTAGCTTCATCCTCTTGCAGGTATCCAACATTGTTAATGTATTTCAGTAAATCACCTCCCGTAACCAATTCCATAACGATGTAAATCGTATCATTTTCGTCGTAAAAGTCGAAGAATTTAATAATATTTTTCTGAAAAAAATCAACTATGGTAAATTCCGGGTTAAAATTCAGAAAAAAAAAATTACGTGATCATCCAATTTTCTCATAATCTCGACTTCACGTTCAATAGACTCCATCATTTTTGCATTACCTCTGAACCGTCCTTTTTCAATTTCTTTAACCGCGTAGGTCGCTTTGGTTTGTTTGTGTATGGCTCTCCTAATAAGAAGTTTGAGAGGCGAACGTAAGCTTCATTTTCACGATTACTTCACGATAGAGAAGAATCCCCTAGGTGTAACAGTTTTAAATACAAAAAATGTCAAATGATAAGAAAACGTACTTTCCAAGCTCATCCGTAACGATATACATGTCGTAAAATTCCGAATTTAACTGTCGATTAAACAAGAATTAAATCTCAAATACTTTGCACAAGCATTCTTATTTACATGTTGATCAATTACTGGATCCGATTTCTTTTGGAACAACAACGCTGGCAAAGAAAAGGTGGATGTCGGTCTTCAAAAACACAGAAAATCTGAAAAATACCTCCATCCAACAATGCTCGACCGAATGTAATCATATCACCGTGAGTCATAGCCTTCGTTTCTCCCGGTTTAAGCTTAAATCCATTCACATACTATTCAATAATCAATTACAAACATTTCATAAATACAAAGAATTCTAAAGACATCAGAAACTAACCGTTCCAGTAGAGCTCAAGTCTTCAATTAATACAATCAACACACCACCCGAATCAATACAAGAGAACCGGCAATGTTCCGGAGAAATATATTTCACCAATTCTTCATTCTCTGGAGTTCTTTTGAATTGGTAATCGCAAGATTCACCCATTCCAATAGTGTATGCTTCTTTGCCGGGGATGAATAAAATTTCAGCGCCGTCAGTGAGGGACTTTGAAATGCCTGGGAGCGGGACGCATTTTCCCCAGAAATCGTCGTTGGGAGTGTAAGTAGGCTGCGAGCCATACAAGAGAGCGTTCTGGTCGGGCGTGGGCTGTGTCTCTCCCAGCGATGGACTGAATGCATATGACATAGTGAGCGTGCCTTAACTTCTTATGGCGGGTGAATCCAGAACTTCCAAACTGATTGCCGCAACTGTGTCTGTTTGCGCTTCCCCGGTAAATGTGTTGTTCATCATGGCTCACATCAATACTAACCTCTGCTTTGTAGGCGTTATTATACGGAAAGTGCATTTCTGCCAATTTACAAACAGTACAAAAGGATATGTGTTTAAAAGAGTTTACTGCTTTCAAAGACTGCGTTTTACAAGTAATTGAATTCGCTTGTACTTCAATCTCATCTCAATTGGAACAAATTTTTCTAGACACTGAAAAAGAAATAAAATTCGGCTGCCGCACTAAATATCGAAACATATTAAAATATCCAAATAAACAAAAATATATCTAAAATCATTCCTTATCAACCTTCACAAACTCAAACACACTCTCATCCAAAACCTCCAACAATCCCTCTCCATTTTCACCAACCTCCACCTGCTTCCCATCCTTCCTCAAAATATCCTCAACTTCATTTGTGCCCAACCTCACAACCTCCTCACCCTTCCGTTTCATAATATCTTCAATCGACCCCGGCGGATTTTGTGAATCATACCAGCCCAAATGATCCGCTATTAAATGTAAATTATTACAACCGTCGCATCGTATCAGTACCACTCCCTTCGTGTATGCATTTTTTGACATGGATTTGTGTAAACGGGTTTTACAGACGTTACATGTGCATGAAATTAACATTCTTGCCGAGGAATGGGATTTTCGGAATTGAAGTATGGGCAGTGGGAATCTGTATGCTCGCATAATGTTTTGTATTGGTCTATACTGCCGTACAGAAAACACCGGGAGTTTTCGGACAATTAAAAACATTTGCAATTTGATTTGACAAGCACAGTCGTCAAAAATAAATATTTGGAAATGGGACGAACACCGGAAAACTCACCGCCGCCGCGCAGTCATCGTAGATCACCCATACCCGATTCAGCAGATACAAAAAATAAGAGAGATCGGAGACGAAGTGCGAGTCCAGAATCAAAGAAAAAAGAAAAGGAAGTGCCGAATTATAATCAATCCGGTTTGTTGGGACAAGACCAGAACACTGTAAAGGGGACTGCGTTGAAATATTCGTAATTGTCGTTTTTTTATTCTTTTAGTTTATTTCTGATTTGTTTTTTTTTGATAGTGAACCTGTAGAAGCTAGGAAACCGACAGAGAAATGGAGAATCTATGTCTTTAAGGGTGAAGAAGAAATAGGTATTTTTGAATTCGCTTACGTCCAACGCAACTTATTATCACTTTCTTTCAGATTTACTGCATATTCATCGCCAAAGTGCGTATCTTTTTGGGAGAGAGAGAAAGGTACCAGAGAATCCTTCACATCATCCTTTCGTTTAACATTTTCATCTTTATTTTAGGTTGTCGATATACCAATCGATCATCACTCATGCTCAAAGCAACACGCAGTATTACAATTCCGACAAGTCGTAGAAAAAGATGAAACTGGATCCGTTCAACGTGTAATAAAGTACGTACCTATCCGTTACTCAAATATCCAGATAAAAATTATTTATTTCCACGAAAAAGACCTTATTTAATAGATCTTGAATCAACGAATGGATCATTTGTTAATGGAGAAAAAATTCCAGAGTCGCGGTATTTTGAATTGAAAGTGGGAGATACGCTGAAGTTTGGGTTTAGTTCGCGGGATTACGTTTTAATGCATGAGGAAGTTTAAGAAGATAGCAACCTGATATTGTATTTAAATATAATTTTTCAAAAGCAGTTTTGTACAAACCAATTTTAGTTTACAATTGAGTGTTCAAGTTCAATTATTTCCCAACCTGATTGCAAAGAACAAATATGTCAGACGAAAAAATAAAACCTAACCTCAACATACAATAGAGAACGTCAAAATATGAATTATATAAACTGACCACATATATTCAATCAGAAACATCATTCTTGAAAATACCGGTTCAAAAAAACAAGCAATTTCATTCCTTCTAGAAGTTTTGTACGAAGAATAAAGAGCTCACTAAAATCACTTGAACTTGCAAAAAATATCTTATTTTAAATTTGGTAAAAAAAAAGGCAATTTAAGCGTAAAAATAATAAATCCGAATCCGAATAATGCTTTCAAAATTATACCAATCCCCGAATGTGCAACTGCTTCGAAGCATGATCAGTAATCACTTCAATCGCGATCTTATTCTCCACTCCCTTTGGAATGATAACTAAATGCACAACAAGCCGAATAAATAAAAAATGTTGGGTGGATATTAATTTTAAACGAACGGAGTTTTCTCTTACCATCCGCAAATCTCATAGTTGGAAAAATAATCTCATCGAAAGATATTTTCACATACTTTGTGTATTGATCTAGCACGCTTTCAAGGGTGCGACCTCGTTCCGAAATATCTCGTTTCACTTAACGAAAAATCACATCAACAAATCAACCCCAACAACAAACAAAAAACATACAACGACGACATAAACGCACATCCGCATCGGTATCAACAAATAACTTCAAATCCATTAAATTTCTAATCCGTTTTTCAAACAAGGCGAAAATTCCTTCAAATATCACAACTTTTGCGGGATTTATGTGGGTTGTTGTTTCGAGTCGTGAATGTGTTTTAAAGTCGTAGTTTGGGATCGTTACAGATGAACTATTATTGTTATTTTTAAGGTGAGTTTTTCAAATTGCGTGTTATTTGGGATGTGTTTTACCCGGATTTCAATTTTTGTAACGTGTCGAATATTAAATCGAAATCAAATGCATCTAATTTAGATTCGAAGTCAAACACTATATCAAATTCTTTGATTGCATCCTCTCTTACTGGGATGGTCAAAATTGTATTCACTACAAAACCAGAAAGACTCAATTCACACGATAAGTGGAACACACACAAATAACAAAATTACTTTTTGAATGCTAGGTCAATCTGCTCCTTACTCAGACAATTATAAAACGAGTCCATACTAATTAAAACCACGCTATCATGTTGAATGTTTAATTTCTCCACTATTTGAAAAGCGACGGATGTTTTTCCCGAGGCAGAACCTCCAGTAATGCCGATAATATAAGGTGAGCTGCATTAAAATGTTACATTGTAAGTTGGTTGGTTTCGACACCACTGAAACTCACACTCTCATCCAAGACTTCTGTCAACTATTCAAATGGCACGATCATTTTTATTGGAAATGAAAACAAAAACATGAAAGATATCACACAAAATGTTTAAATACTTATATATTCGTTTCAATATTTCCTACCACCATCCTGCAGCAACTTCTCCGGCCCCTGTCCAACACTCGACCCATTACCAATAAAGTTCTGCCCATTTACGCTGCTAGTCTGTTCCACAACATTCCCTCTCTCATCATAAACAATCTTCTCCGATCGCGTCCCATTAGCATCAGTAATAGTCTTCTCCACAACTTTCTTCCCATTAACAATCGTCGTCCGTGAAGAACTCGAGCTGAATCCACCATTAGGAAATCCGCTCGATGAAAATGATTGCGTAGAAAACATGGAGTTGTTTGAAAATGGTGAATTATTAAACGCTGAAAATGGGTCTCGTTGCTGTAATCCGCCAAAGCTGCCGAATGCGGAATGGAATCTAGAATTGAAGAATGGGTCCGAGAATGTGGAGGTTGGTTGTTGGCGGGGTTGTTGCGTGCGGTCAAAGTTTCCGAATGATCCGAATGGTGAAGAGAAGAATGGATCGTTGAAGAGTGAATCACCAAATACTTCTCTGGGAATTTGGAAAAAGATTTGTGTGAAAATTAATCATGATTCCACAGTTATCGGTCGGTGAATACATACCGGAACAAGTCTTCAGGATTATGGAATCTAAAACCGCTGTTGAATCCAAATGGTGTGCTGGAAAATCCATTTGACGACGAAGTTCCTCCTTGGTCGTATATGCTACGTTTTTGAGCTGAAACAGATATCACATCAATACGACTCAAATCATTCTTAAGCATGAAATAAACTTACCATCACTTAACACTTCATATGCTGTAATAAATTCAAAACATTACTCACTCATCATCAATCCGTATTTGTATCTTACCTTCTGAAATAGTCTGTAATAAACTCATTAGCAAACGCGGATTAGAAATACAGAATCAGTAAAACTCACTTTAAATCGAATTTCAGCCTCTTCCCTGTTTTCAGGATTCTGTAATTAATTAGCTTATGTCCAGAATAATCAAACGTATTTCAATAAACATACTTTATCAGGATGCCATTTTAACGCTAATCGTGTTGATATGTCGATTAAAGATTAATGTTAGGCTGAAGTGTTGCAATTACCATAATAAATTACCTTCCCGTCGATATGCTACAAGATGATTTGCTAGATTAGTAAAATATCATTACGAATAACCCAAACAGTTAAACACCTTTTTTTATATCTGCTTCGGAAGCAGAACGATCCAATCCCAAAACTTTGTAATAATCCTCAGACATGAGTGCGAATGTGTTGACGAGTTTATGTGGCGCTGTCAAACTAGAAACTTCCAATGGGCGTTTATTAATCAAACAATTATACTATCATATTATGAATATACGCATCAACGATTCGATATATCTACTAGTAAACCATCTTTTAGTCCTAGTGTTAATGTAAGAACAGGTTCAATTTGTCCTTGATTTGCTGAAAGTTTGAAATTGAATCGTTGGATCAATCGGGCGATCAATATCTTTGATTCCATCATTGCGTGTTTTTATCCGATGCAGTTATGTGGTTCGTCCCTTAAAATTGTACATGTAGCTTTTAATGGGAAAAAAGATTGTGTGAAATGCACATAGAATGGTAAATAAGATCCTGGAATTGGCACAAAGTCTTCAATGCTGCCTTCATTTCAAATCAACCACCGATCAGGCAAAAATCTTTGGCAATTTTCTCCCCAATACTTTTCTGATTGCTGGATTCGACTGATACTCGCGAAAACCAGAACACCTTACGGAATTTTTACTGTATAGCCGTCAGTAGTTGTAATTTCCTCTTCTTGTCGTTTCTCGCGCCGTGAGTAGTAAGATTGGATGAATTCATAATGTTTCTTTGATAAATGCTTCAACATACCTTAAAAAATTAATTGCGACAACCACAAGCGCCAAAAATTAGAGGAAATGTTCTTACGTTGAAGAAGTATGTTTTTCCAAGACCGGATACTCATTTCCAAACACCACATCAACCTCTTCACGCAACTTGCCCATAACCTCCGGATGATTAATCATTTCCAAAACACCCATGTCATTGTATTCGCCGTAGTTTCGTGTCCTGCAAAGAAGAACTCAAACAATTCATCGATAATTTCTTCCTCCGTAAACGTATACGTTTCTGAAGGTTCAATTAACCGATCAAGTAAATCTCTACTTTTTATATCTTTCTTCTCCATTTTCAAAGTTTTAGAGATCTTCACGGTTCTTTATAGAAAGTTCGAGCGTATTTCACGGATTCGGAAATTTGTGATTTTGACGCGGAAACCTGCTCTCCAAAGATTAAGATGCATAAGTAACAGTGTTAATCTCTTCCGATTTACCAATTCAAACGCTTTAGTAATTACTCCATATGATGATGGAATGTGCTCGGAGAGCGGGACTCAAGAGATTTTACAGCTCCTAAATCAAGTGAAAATGCAACCCGACAACTATAGCAAAAATTAAGGAAAGGTATATTAATGTTTGCGGATAGACTTTACATCACGTCAGTACTCAGCACTGTGAAATCTTTCATCACATCTCTCGTGCAATCTCCATCCGAGAGATTCGTCTCCCAAATATCCAATAGTTGGTCCACTAACTCCAACGAGATTTCAAAACTTAATCAAATGTGGACTGGTCCCAAAGTTGGCTGTAACCGTTTTCGATGCTGGAGTATAAAAGAAATTATTAAGAAAGATTTAAAATATCCTATAGTACGGCAAATACCTTTCTTCAAGTCTCATTGGTCGTCATGATGAAAAGTGCTTACGGAGCAATATATCCTGTAAAATCGCATTCTTGAAGAATACATCTGAACCAGACATCTTTTTTGCAATCGTTAAGAAGCAGTTATTTTCCACAGGAATATACTGTTAACTTATGCAAATCACATACCAGCATCATCACAAAACAAAACTTCTGTTCCGCATGAAAAATCTCATCCAGTTGCTTTCTCCTTGCGTGAGGTATCAAATCATCCAAAGAACCAACCCAAAAAACGGCATTCCTTCAACAAATATAACAGCACGTATTGATACAACTACTTATCCCCATATATGAACAGTAAAATACCAAACGGCATGGTACGAGATGGTAACCAACAACGCCCGATTTTTTCTTTGCTTTGTTGGCCTTCTTTGAATTTTCGGAACTGTGACGTATTTGGACAAATACGACGTTAGCGACAAGCCAATAAACAGCGAAACAGCAACTCCAAATGCGGGTTTGGCGACCAACAAATCCATCGTCTTCATTAAAAAAAATCTAAAAGTCACACGAAATACTCTGATCTATCAAACAGGTTCCGTAAAATTAACGACACCTTGAAAAATTTCAATTTATTTAAAAAAAGAGATATTCAGTAACGAAGCAGTAAAATAAAATAAAAAAATAATCTTCTAAATTCTTCTAGAAATATCAATCAAAAGGCCATTCTTCAATCCGTAGGTTAAAGTCACAACGGGTTCAAGTGGACCTTGTTTTGGCGAAAGCTTCACGTTGAAACGCTGAACCAATCTCGCAATCATCATCTTGGCTTCCACCAACGCGATTTTTTGTCCGATACAGTTGTGTGGACCATCCCCTTAAATAAATAAAATGTTACATAGCAGACAATCAAATGAAATGGAATAACTTACAGAACGGTAAGTAGGAGCCTGGAGAGGGTACAAATTCTTCAACAGTGTCGCCCTTTTTGATTAACCAACGATCCGGGTAAAATTCATCGGCATTTTCACCCCAGCATTCTTTTGATCTATGTACACGAACAAGACTGACAAGAACCATTGCACCCTTTTTTACACGCAAAGTATTGCCATCAGATGTCGTCAAGTCCAAATCCTGCGAAGCAGTCCTGCCGTTTATTGGCAGCACTGGGTGAATTCGTAATGTCTCCTTTACGAATGCGTCAACGTATCTGAAAAATACAGCAAATTGAAGATTGAGAATAATTTTTAGGAAAAAAAAAATAATTATACTTTAGAGAAGACAATTGCTCGAATGTCGGATATCCATCACCAATAACACGATCAACTTCTTCACGCAACTTTTCAACAATCTCTGGGTGATACGCCATCTCCAATACACCCCAAGTCAGCGTATTCGCTGTAGTTTCATGACCCGCCAAAAAGAATCCAAACAATTCGTTCATGACTTCTTCCTCAGAGAATGTAAATGAACCTTGTGGTTCAAGCAAACGATCCATTAAATCACGACTCCATTGGTCGTTTGACTCTGCAGAATTCTGTTTTCGTGCTATTCGTGCGTCGATGGCTTTTTTCAGAATGTTTTTAATAAAGTTCATTGAAGGTGCCAGTTGAGATACGGAAGAACCTAGGAATCTCCACATGAACGGCATGCTTTGAAATCCCATTCTCTTTTTAATGACTCATGTTAATCTTTACATTTTGGGATCAAAAGTGTTAACAAATACCGATTCGATTGCGCTCGTAATCAACTCTGTGTGATGGTGGAATCCATTAGGTTGATGAGTTTCCAAAGACTTTACAGCACCCAATTCCATCGAAAACGCAACTCGCGATCTTCCAAAAAAAAATCAATTACTTTCTTGGAAACCCCTTTTTCATACGTACATCACATCTCCAGTAACCATTGTAAAATCTTCCATCACATTTCTAGTATGATTCCCCTTCTTTAACTCTGCGTCCCAGATATCCAGCAATTCGTCGGCGACTTCAACAGAGATTTTGAAAGCGTCTCGGATGTGAACAGGTCCGAAAGCTGGTTGCAATCCTTTCCGATGCTGATGTATTCGATTAAATTTCCCGTAATAATGAACAATTTTTAACGCTAACCTTCTTCCATGTTTCGCCGGATGGGATCATAAACAATGCGTAAGGTGCGATGTCCGATGAAATTTTCTGCACAGTGTCGTTTCTCACAAACACATCCGAAATAGCTATTTTCTTGGCGATAGCTGAAAATTAAACATTAAATTATGTTTCATTCTGATTTTAAATATAAGCGCAAAAAGTACCTGGGTCTTCGCAAAATACTGCAATCTGAGATGGGCCAAGAGGGATTTTGAACAATCCCTTATAAGCATCAAGCAATCCGTGAAAGAATTGATCGACTCGTTTGCGTCGAGCGTAGGGGAATATTAATGGTATGATCCCAACGAATGGATAGCCTGAAAGGTCCGCACGAAATTAATTCATAAATTGTGTGAGAAAAAAATTTTCTGGAACAAACCAACAGGTCCTGGGATATCATCGAGTGTAATCACATCACCTTTTTTCATTTTCTCATTCACTTTTCTCGAATCTTTGAACGTCGAATAGTAAGTCACCGCCCATGAAATTACACTGCTTCCAAGAGTCAATGAAAGAACTGCAGCGGATGCAGGAAGGATCAGGGTTGATATATTGTTGAAATCGAGTTCCATGAGGGACTATAAACTTTTATAAATCAAGATGAGGATTGGTGTTTCTTTTTTTTTTTTTTGATTTTCCGCAAGATTCCGAATGACCGATTATGAATGGATTTGGCGCTGTGAAAATTTTTAAATATTTGGAGCCACGGGATACAATTATAAAGATCTGCGTATTTTCTGGAGAAATCTTTCATCTAATTCGAAACTGGAATTTCATCTGCATATTCCAGAGACATAAAGAAGTTTAAGTTTTCCTAATGATTCAGCAGTGTACTAACGTAGAATGATGCAAACAACAATACCCAATAAACAGCCGTTGTGGATACTGTACAGTTAACAACATGAATACAGTATACACTCAAATGCATAATTCAGGCGGATGTCTTTTGTGTTCAAGGGCGAATGGCAGTGCAACGAGATTTAGTTCGTCTGTAAATTACACCAAAACAACACACGAATTCAGCAGAATAACTTGTAATCTCTATGGAAAATATTCAACACCTTCTTCCTCTTTCAACTGCAATCGGTGTAGTCGCGATGGGACTTTTGGTCCCATACATTACGTCCGTTCTCAAAACTCCAACGACGAGCAAACGGTTGGAAGATGCTTCCAAGACACAAAAAGTGTCATCTTTTGAAGATGTACCTGGTCCTGTTGGTAATTTTTATGCAACACATAATTTCAATTTAGTTCATGAATTACTTCTATCCAAGGCTACCCAATCGTCGGTATACTCCCATTAATGATTCCATATTTCAAAAGAAAGAGATTCGATTTGTTTTTTGTCGACTTTTTATCTAAATACGGGTCGTTTTGTAAAATAAAGTCTGGATCGACGTACATGCTTTTCATCAACGATGCAGGTAATGAAATATAAATCAATCGAAAATTTAATATTTATTGGTATTAATATGTACGATTAGAATTTGCAAAGAAGATTCTGAATAACGACGAGAATTACGCACGAGGACCAGAATTTTTGCTTCAGTTTGGAGACTTTATGCCACATGCGTTATTCATTCTTCCTGATGGAGAGAAATGGAGAAAGGTATTATATATCTTAAATTTATCGTGGTTTGGTAACAAATTGCTTGTATTCCAGCACCGTAAAGGACTTCAACCAGCTTTCGGACCAATCCACTTACGAGACGCATTGACAGCAACCGTTGAAATATCGGATCAATTGTTCTCGATTTGGGATAAAGTGTTAAAGACAAAAAGGGTTGTTACTAGGAACATAATGAATGATTTTATCGCGTTGACGGGCGATGTCATGTAGGAAAATTACGATTTCTTTTTCGTGTCTTTTTTTATAATGTCTTTCAAAGATCTCGAATTGCATTTTCGTACGATTTGGGAGCGGTTGACTCACTCGAATCAAACGAGGATCTCCAATTCAGTTTACATCTTCAAAATCTCGTTTCTGCGGTGCAAAAGGTAATCATCGAATCAAAATAATTTTATTTTAATTATATTCTTGTAAATAGAGATCCGCGCTTCGTGGGAGAGAATTTCTATGGCCATTATTTGGCGTTTCCTATTCGCAACTCTCACATTCAACGAATTACATTCGAAATCTTGTTGTAAAAGCAATCAACCAGAAGCGGGAAACCCTAGCGTCTCAGCCACTGCAAGAATCAGAAAAATGGTCGCACGATTTGCTCGACCGGTTACTGAAGGACGACGTGTTTTCGGATGATGAAATATTATCGGAAGTTTTTGGATTTTTCTTCGCAGGACATGAAACCACTGCAAACACGCTGGCTTGGGCAGTTATGGAAATAGCGCAGCATCCGGATTGTATGGCAAAACTGAAAAAGGAAATTTCCGATAACCTTGCTGCTTCAGAGGAGCCGACTTATGACAAACTGACATCGTTCCGGTAAATAAACCCTATTCCATTTAATTTACAGTGATCATTGGTTTAATTGATATTGATTTTCTTTTACCAGATATTTGGACGCATTTATTAAAGAAACTCTTCGTTTGCACCCAGTAGTAATTTTCGTCGGCAAAACCAGTCAAACCGACAACGTGCTGTCGAATTCAGAAAACTTAAAGATACGAATTCCTCCTAAAACGCGAATGGTGCTGAGCATTCAGATGCTACACACAAACAAGAAGTATTGGGGAGAATCAGCGGCCGAGTTTAATCCGGAGAGATGGATTCCGGCAAACGGTGAGTTTATTCCGGTTCCAGGATCTTACATACCATTCAGCGACGGAAACATGAACTGCATCGGACAAAAATTGGCTCTGGTGGAAATAAAGGTCGCCTTGATCAGATTACTCCGAAAATATTCAATTTCGATATCAAAAGATCAAGGACCCATCATCCCTGTAACAACCGTCACATTTGGATTGAAATCGGGATTGTTGATTGATATTTTGGCAGAATAATCCTCATAATTTTGAAAACATTTTGAATTTAACGAATAATACATAATGGTTTAGTCAAAATCTTCCATTCAACAATACCAATGTTTAATTTTATATCTAGAATATATTTCTATGCTCCAAATATGACGTCAAAGATTTTTTTCAAAAAAGACATTCACCACGATGTCTTCAATCTTCAAATGTTTTCACGAATGCAGTCCACATAAAGTCCGTTCTTCAGACCCACAGTCAGTGTGCAGACCGGTTCAATTGCCGCTACTTGTTTTTCTGACGGGCGAATGGTGAACTTTTGCAGGATTCTAATCAATACGACCTTTGCCTCGATCAATGCCAATTTCTGTCCGATGCAGTTGGTTTGTCCGTCACCTTTTTGATTTGATAAGATGATCATTATCGAAAAATAAAATTTAAAGAAACATACCGAAAGGAAGATAAGAGCCTGCAACTGGAGTAAAATCTGACCCATCAGCATTCTTCACCAACCAACGATCTGGATTAAATTTTTTCGCATCTTCACCCCAATACTTTTCGCTTTTTTGCAATCTCTGGACAGCAAGGAAAACTCCGGTTCCCTTAGAAACTGATATTTTCAACCCATCTTCGGAGGTAATAACGCAGTCGGAATGACAAACTTTTCCAAGCATGTGGACGACGGAATGCACTCGTTGAATTTCTTTGATAAATGCGTCGAGATATCTAGTTTTAATTAAAAATTAGCCCATGCAGAGAAATTTAAGCAAATAAAATGAATATGAATTGAAATTACCTCAAAGAATTCAAATTTTCCATTGTTGGTTTCTCGCTTCCTAAAGTTTGGGAAATCTCGTCTCTTAATCTTTTCAATACATCCGGACGTTGAGAAATCTGCACCATAGACCAAGTTAACGTATTCGCGGTGGTTTCATGTCCAGCCAAAAAAAATCCGAACACTTCCGATACAATCTCCTCTTCAGAAAACTCAATATTGCCGTCCAACAGTCTGTCAAGTAGGTCTCTTGTCCATTTGTCTGTCTCAGGATCGTTTGCTCGTGTCTTTAGAGCAGCTTTCTTCTCGGAAATCGTTTTGTGCACGAGAGATTTGATGAAATCAACAGACTCACGAGTTTGGGCAGGAGATATACCGAGCAGTCCCCACAAGAATTGGAATTTAGCGAATCCTATTCTCTAATTCAAAATAAAGTTGGACGACCACTTGTTATTTGCAATGTTACAATTACCAGTTGTAATGCGTTTGTGATTTTCTCCATATTCTCGTGAAATTCAACAGGTCCATTGGAACGCAACGATTCAACCGCACCAAGTCGGAAAGAGAACGCAATTCTGCCACTTTTGAAAAGCATTAAGTTTGAATGATCGATTTGAATCGTGAAAAATTCATTATCATTACATTACGTCTCCAGTTAACATTGTAAAATCGTGCATCACATTTCTGGTCGTTGTATTATTCACCATCGATTCTTCCCAAATGTCCATCAAGTGATCGGTCACTTCGATTGATACCGTGCACGCCTCCCGCAAATGCACAGGTCCGAATGCAGGTTGAAGCCCTTTTCTGTGCTATTAGGTCGCGAAAAATTTAGCTTAAAGCAAAATTTAATAGTCTATATTATCTACCTTTTTCCAGATGTCTCGTCCGTCCGGCAAGAAAAATAGGGCGTAGGGCATAAAGTCTTGCGCTTTCGTTAACAAGGTATCATTTCTTTGGAAATTTTCTGGAGTATTCAAGACCTTCTTTGCTAAAACTTTTTTTTTACAGTAAAAATAAATAAAGTTTTGTAATATTCCTTTTGATTCTGATGAAAATAACGCTCTTACCAGGATCCTCAACGACAATAGCATCTACGTCCCCAAATGGCATCGTATACATTTTCCCAAACTTCTCATGCATATCCGAGAAAAATAAATCGGTTCTTTTGCTTTTGATGTACGGGAACATGTACGGCAGAACTCCAAAGATGGGATACCCTGCGATTACAGTTTGTAAGTTTAATATGGATTCTTATATATAATCAACAATACGCATAATCTTACCAACTGGTCCAGGTATATCCTTCTTCGTCACAGTTTTCCCACTCTTCTTCGCAGCCACCAGCTTTTCCGCGCCTTGAGGTGTCGACAAAACAGTGTATCCGTATGATACGATGAGGCTTCCAGCAATTAGCGAAACAGCAGTAATGATATTGATGTTGTTCATTTTTTTTTTAAAAATTTCACACTAGGAGGTGATTCGGATCAAAAACAAATGTCTCTAGTGTGACCAAAACATTAGCCACACCCGAATCCGAATGTTATGGCCGTGGAAAATTACACTGACGAAAGATTCATTTTCATCTCCTTTTGCGCATGATTTCCAGATACACCATGAAATTCATCAAAGTGTTGTCATCGTAATGCATACTATTGTCAATCTATTAATTTTAGAAGTAGAACCAAAAATAAAATGTCTGATCTTTAAATCATTTCCACCAAAGTGGAAATATATCTATACCAATTTTGTTTCATTTCTTGTCCCAATGTCAAAAATTATACGCAACTTTGATGGAATTTACTATACCTTAGTTATTCAAATCAAGAGCTCAACACTTTATCTCCATTGAACTTACAATTCTATTGCATAGAGTTATGGTGGAAGAAATTGCACAATTGACAACTGCCTAGGTAATTTTAATTTACCTTCTTTCATATATTTTCTTGAAACTATAAAGTTGGAAGACTACATTGTCTGTAGTGGGTTTTGAATCATGATCAAGCAACATTGCATGTACTCACAATCCTGGTAGTGGATTATTTCACTGGGAAAGTTTCACCTGTCTCATGAGGCAATCTCACTCAGAGCTATTATCTGGACCCATTTTATAGTTATTGAGCTTTAAAGAATCAGGTGTATAGTGGGTTTTGGATCAAGTAATCATTACATGTACCCCCAATCCTGAGTAGATTCTTTCACTTGAGAAGTTTCACCTGTCTATCTATAAGGCTTGCTTACTCAGAGCAGTTATCTGGACTAAAGCTTGTATTTTTGGATAGATTCTTTTTTCTCTTTTTGAGTCTTCTATCTTCTCTTGGTAATCTTTATTTTGCTTTTATATGATGCAGAAAACTAATTTAGAAAGAATTAAATAATAAGAAACTGCTGTACTGTCAGGAAGAAATTTAATTGAAGATTTTTGTGTAGTATAGGACAAGTATTCAGTTTTAATTTGTTCTTTTTGAAAATAATGATTAATTGAAAATGGTTAAATACGTTTTTAGACCTTTCTCTGCTTGTTTGTCAGAGTTGTATGTAACCAACTAGTTTCATAAATTAATTGATAAATGCAACAAACTCAATTAAATACAATTTTCAGAAAGCTTGGGATTGATATTGATGATACAGTATTTATTTGTATCAAGAACATTGAAGTAACATCTTATGATAACTATATTTATTCTGCTATGACATTTATTTCAGCGTACTTGAAAAATTTCAGTACAGGGTGTAAAATTACCAGTGTCTTTGTTTTATATATGTAAAGTCTAAAGCAATCTCAAAGTGCAGTAGAAGAGTTCTTAAAATGTTTTTTGAATAATTTTACAACCAACAGAACTAGGGAAAAATAAGTTTTGCTTTCTAAAAATATTTTCTAATAGAATTTTTTAATTATCAGATTTTTACTTTGTGCTCTGGCTTTTAAAAAAAATTCTGAAAAGATTGCATGAATAAGATGTATGAATACAAAGAAATATTTTATAATGTTTAAGATGTAAAATGCAATGAAATAAAATTCAGATAATATTTTTATAAACACAATCTACAAGCAGTCTGTTCTTTAGACCAACTAACATTGTATAGACTGCGACAATTTCTGTTTCTTGTTTCTCTGATAATCTAATTGTGAATCTTCAAAGAATTCTAATTAACACAACTTTAGCCTTAATCAATACCAATTTTTCTCTAATGCTGTTTGTTGGACTGTCAACTGTAATAATTCCAATAGAATTAAGCAAATTTTTCAAAAAATATAGTATTTTTTAAAAAAAAAAGAACATACTGAAAGGAAGATACAACCCTGGAAATGGAGTAAATTCAGACCTCTGTCAGGATTTTTCACCAACTATTAATCAGGAATGAATCTCTAGTATTTTTTACTTAATTGCAATATCTGAACCAAGAGAAATATGCCAGTTCTGGGGAAAACAGATATTTTCAATCTATCTTTAGAAGTTAAAACGTAATGGGAGAAACAAATGTTTCCAAAGATATGAGCAACTACATGAACTCTTTGGATTTCTTTAACAAATGCATTAAGGTATCTGTATATAATATAATATTAATTTCAAAATTAAATATCAAATACATATAAAATAAATCAAACTTAACAAATTCAAATCTTAATTATCAGTTCTATTTCCAAAATTTGCAAACTTTATCCCTCAATTTCTTTAATACATCTAGGCATTGCAAAATTTGCAGCATTAACTATGTTAACGTATTTGCTGTAGTTTCATATCCAGCTAAAAAATATCCAAAGACTTTAGATACAATCTTATCCTCTAAAAACTTAATTTTCACATTCAATAATTAATCCAAAAGATCTCTAGTCTATTTATCTAAATTTTCATCCAAATTTTCATTGCCATCTTTGGTTCTCAACTGCTATGCCACTTTCTTTTCAGATATTTTTTTTTGTGCAATTGATCTTATGTATTCCACAGAGTCACGAGTTTGGGGACGGGAGATCCCAAGTAGTCCCCAGAAAAATTGTAACTTGCTTAATCACAATCTCTACAAAAAAATATATATCTAGAATATATTTTATTCAAAGTTTTTGATAATTTGATAATTGTCAAGTAACCATATGTAACGCATTAGTAATTTTCTCCATATTTTTGTAGAATTCTATGTATCTATTTGACTGTAATGAGTCCACCTTGCCAAGTCAAAATGAGAATGCTATTCTTCTACTGAACGTATATACAATAAATGTAAGAAATAAAAAACCACCTATAAAAAAAATTATAGAAAACTTACATAATGTCCCTAGTCAATATTGTAAAATCATACATTACATTTATAGTAACCATATTATTTACCAACAATTCTTCCCAAATTTGTATTAAATGATCTGTTACTTCAATTGTTACTAGACAAGTTTTACAAAGATGTACAGGACTAAATGCTAGTTAAAGTTATTTTCTGTGCTGAAACATAAATAAAAAAAAGAAAAAAAGAAGAGATAAAAGAATCCAAATTATTATTATCACAAAACCCTTTTCCAAAGATCTCTATCAGGCAATTCAAATAATGTATACAGTATAAAATCTTTGACTCCAGCAATCAATGATTTGTTTCTTTAAAATATTCAGTTGCGTTTAACACCTTCTTGCAATAACTATAGTCTCAGAAAGAAAAAATTAATTAAAAAGATTGGTTGATTTTTAAAAAATGTCTTCATCTGGATCTTCAACAACAATCAAATCAACATCCCTAAATTCAACTTTATATACAAATCCAAATTTTTTGTGTATATCAGAAAAGAATAAATTGGTTTAGTTGGTTTTAACATATGGGAATAGAGGTGGCAATACTCCAAATATTGGATACCTTGCTGATATCAACCATTAATTCTTAATTGACTTACATAACAAAAAAAAATTAACAAGGTAAAATACAAATTGGACCAGGGATATCTTTCGTCAACACCGTTTTCCCACTCTCTTTCACAACACGTAACTGTTCTGCGTTGCTGATAACACGGAGTAACTGTATGATGCCAAGAGACCTACGGCAATCAGAGATACAGTGGTAGCAATGTTGATGTTTTCCATTTGCTTTTGAGTTGAATAGTTCCCAATCAAAAAAGGAGCACAAAGCGATAAATTCGGTTCCCGAATCCGAGTTGCATAAATGTTAACGGATCTGAATTACATTATTGATTATGTATATATTATTTTATAGGAGTCTGTAAAATGTAGAACAGTCTGATTTTTTTGATGAGATCCACATGCCTGCATTCCAAAAAAACCACGACAACAGTGTATACCAAAATCCGATAGATCTGATTAAACGCTTGTAAAAGAATTTTCAATGTGAGGTGTTCTTTTGGAAATGGCAGGTGTAATGAACAAACATTTACAATAACAACACCGTGAAAAATAATAATAATAATAATAATAATTTCCAACCCGAGAGATTTTGGTATTTAACTTTACAAATTAAGTTTTCAACAAAAGGAATCAATTTTTTTTAATCCCCTTTCGACCGATCTCTCGAATACGCGTTATACAACGCAGTAACAAACTGCTCCTTCTAAACAAGAAAGAAAAATTAAACTTCCTCTCTACTCCCAAAAAAAGGAACACTCTGAAATTACCTCCACCAACCGCTTCAACGATTCATTAAACGCACCTTTATGCATAACCCTCGTATGACTCGCTTCAAACACATCTTCAATAGTTTCCCATAAATCCTCCAACCCCAATATCTCATTCTGTTTTGCAACCTCCACTACTTCTTTACTCCTTAAATTCTCATCGACGGGTAATTTTTCTTTTTTCTTCTTCTTCTCTTTAATCTCTTTTGTCGTTTCTGTCACTGATTTTTGTTTATGTTGTGTACTAGTTTGTGATTGTTGCGTGGTTGATTGTGAATTATTATTTGCCGATAAGGAGTGTGTAGAGTGTGCAGACGGTGTCTGTTTTTTAGGTTTTTTGGGGGGTTGTGGGTACTCTTCGATAGGTTTCGGGAAAGTCGTTTTTGATAATTCGGTCAAGACTTGTGATAACCTTGCGCGATCTGGTTCTTCGTAAATCCATAACCCTACAATCTCATCTATTCCAACACAAACAACAACGAACGATTAAAAAAAAATATTTATGTAATTATTTTTGGTAAATTTTTTTAAAGAAAATTGAATGCGCTTGGGGTTTACCATCGTTGTGGCGGTAAATTACGTAGTCGCTAGTCATTTGAAACTCCATGTCGGGGGATAAGGGAACATTTAAATTTTCAATGTTTAGACGGTTGAGGATGAATACGCTGTAGTAGGGGGAGATGTTTCGTTGCAGGACAAACATAGTTCCTTCTATTCCCCTCTTATTCTAATGTGATGGGATGTTAGAGAGAGTAAGAAGCAGGCATAGAAGATACCCAAGACTGCGACGAAGGTTCGAAGGTGTAGACTACGACGTGGGACGAGGAGTCGAGGATAGAGACGACTGTGGCGTCGTGGCGCTTGAGCACATTCAGGTTCATGGCAAACCGGATCTGGCTCTCCACTTCTGCCATTTCCACTGACTTGTTTTGACAACACTCAATCGTGAATTGCAAAAATGTGAAAAAAAAGTTGGGTCCAACATCTGTTTTTTTGTTTATTTTCCTGCTTTGGCCTTCTCTTCTTCTTCCTTTGCCTTTCGTTTCACTTCACGAGCACCGGCGTAGTGCTTGTCAGCTCGGGCTCTTCTTAATCGCAAGAACGCATCTGTCTTTTGTTCTCCAACTGCCGATTTGATTTCTACAACTGGTTCTGGTTGCGTAATTGGTAAGATGGCGCCCTTGAGTTGAACAGCGCTAGCAATTTCATCCGCAGTCTACCGAAGAAAATACAAATATTAATTCCAAATAATAAAAAAACTTAAAACATATGGTGGTCATACAGCGTCACCGCTCTTTGGCTTTTTAACGTTCTTGGGGAAAACGATGAGACGGGATTGGTATTCCTTTAACCGGGCAGTGTTGGATTCAAGCGATTCAGCGGATCGGTTTCGGCGACGGTGGTCGACAGCGATACCAATTGATCGGGCTTCCTTGCGACGAATACCAGCAGCCTACACACAAAGAGAGAGTAGATTTAGCATAAAATATTTCTCCCAATTAATTTGAATATTTCCAAAAAAATCTTCAAAACTTCTGAATGCACACCTTCAATTCTTCCAAGGTAAAACCACGACCAGCACGAAGTTTGGTGTTGTATTTAAGCGTTGGGCCTCGGACAACTGGACGCAAAAGACCGTCGACTGGTCTAGGAGCGATTCTGGCGGCCTTTTTGATTCTGTTTAATCGGCGACGTTTCTTTGCGCCGGGTTGGTCGAACCATGTTTTTACACGCAATTGCCAGTCTTTGCGGAAGTGGACATTTGCCAATACATTGTTTCCTCTCATGGTTTACTGGTGGATATTGAGAGTGGTTGATTGTTGAAGGTAGCAAGGGAAGCAGGTTAGTGATGGATTGGAGCAGAAGCAAAGCAAATAAATTCTCACCTCTTTCTTCCGGGACAAAAGGGAAAGGGAACTTCCTTTTTTTTTAGACGAGGAGGCTTAGGAAAAAAAAAACTCAAGAACTGAAGTGGCTTGAGAAAGTAAACTGCAATGTTTTCGATTCGAAAGAAAAGATGCTGAAACGAATTCATGAATAAATGCTCAAAACTCCAAAAAAGACGATTGAACACTGGGAAAAGCAAAGAATTTCACCTGGTTAGGCTTCGTCCAAACACGTTGTGTAACTCGTCAACTCCCTCTCAAAACCATCTCTCTCCTGAATGTCCCGTACTCCTGCACCCCACAGACTTGTATTCTTCCCTGATCTACTACTGGTCCATCAGAAAGGATGTCGAATCTGTCATTACATGATTCACGTTTCAAATTATGATTTTCCATATCAGATCATATCTTGTCCCATTAATAATTTAATATACCCGTCACTCGTGCATTTCTCATGTCTATTGAAATAGAATTATAACCCGTGTGGAACTCGTGTGCAAGAATTACATGGCTGTGTTCGTCAAACATCATTTGTTGTGAGCAGAATTTTGGTGTGGTTGAAAAACACTCAACGACACTTTAATTCTCATAATGTTTCAAACTCTCTCCAAAAAACTGTCTGCCGCCGTCCAAAAACCTCTTACTGATGATTCTTTCGACCCGTCCATCGAAAACTCTGAAGCAGCGTTCGTAGCATTCGATTCCTCGTTCGAACAACCCGACCAAACATCTACTACCTCCGCAAATTCTCCTACACCCGACTCCCAATCCGCACTAACCGCCGCATCATCATCATTCGCATCTCTATTCTCAGCTTCCACATCCCCAAAACTCCCAGCCCGAAAAATCTCTGGCCGTCTAAACTTTTTCACACAACCGTCTCAACAACCCATAGACTCTACATCACAACCACTAGAAGATCCCGAACCGCATACACGAAAAGACTCGCAAACAATGTCACTAGACATTTTCAGAGATTTAATCCCCCTTTCTTCCGGAAAAGATTCAAACTTTGAAGAAATCAAACCGGATTTAAAACCCATTAACCAAACGGGAAATGCGCGTCAAAGACTGGAAGCCCTGGTGAAGAAACGTGGTAGTGGGTCTAGTGTTTCCTCCTCTGATCCTTCTTTATCGATTCCCAATAATTTCAATACCCAGCAAAATCTGTTAAACGGAAATTCGAAATCGGATCCACAGGATGAATTAATTCAACTTGAAGTTTCATTAACCGAAGAAATTTCATTACGTTCTGTCCAGTCGAATCCACAGATTTTATCAAATTTTAGTTCCGCGTTTTCGAGTGATTCGGGTACGCCGGCGATTATTGACGTTGAGACGGAAGCAGTGCCTGTGCCTTCACTTCCACGTAGAACTAGAGGGTCGGTATCGACGATTAGATCGGTAAGTGATCATGAGAGCAATCATGAAAATGGAACCGGGGATACAACTACGACTACGACAACGACGATGGAGAATAGCGGGTTGAGCTTACTAACGCCGCAGGAAATGCAGCAGGAGATTTTGAGGTTGAAGAAATTAGAGTCTCGGTATGGAGAGTTGGGACGAGCGTATAAAGTATTGCAGAAGAAATCGACGGGAATTGAAAATGTGATTAAACAGGTATCGCCGTTTGAAGCGATTAAGAGTCCGGCGGATATTGAAGCATTGCATCAATATTTTATCAGTCAAAAAACGAAAAATGAAGTACGCATTATTCATCGTGATTTATTTATTTCTCTTAAAATATCACGTAGGAAACGGAGAATGAGATAAAGCAATTAAACCGGCGGATAAACGAATTAAAGGAAGTCACGGAACTAGAAGTGAAAACAAAAACTGAATTATTCGATTCCTTACAAATTGATCTTGAAGAACGTGATGAGGTATTTTATTTTTATGTTCATTTACACACACTGATTTCAATTTTTTGTTTAATCAACATACAGCAAATTAAACATTTAAAAGAATCCCTGGAAATCCTACCCACTTCCAGCACACCCGATAACCCACCACCCTCAGAAGATATCCACACCCTCTACAAAAAACTCCAAGAAGTCTCCACCGTACTCAGAAAAACCATCGACCAACGAAACAAAGCCCTAGAACAAATCAAACAACTAAATACCTCCCCACCCGCAGCAAACAACGACGAAATCGACACGTTAAAAACTAAAATTTCCGAATTGGAGTCTACGATCGATACATTAAAAGCCGTCGTTTCCGCAAAAGAAAATTCCACCGCGGCGACATCGTTAAAATCCGAATTGGAAAATGTAGAATTAAAAGAAATGGAAGATAAATTTACCACCGCGCGGAAAGAATTTGATGAAGAGAAACGAAGATTTGAATTGGAATTAAAAGAAAAATCTGAAAAATTGAAAACCGCACAAGACGAAAATTCCGCGTTGTTGAAGAAATTAGTGGGATTGGAAGTAATCACCAATCAAAAAACCATGAATGATGAATCAGATAAAGAATCAAAAGTTCTTTCGGACCGGGTTTTGCAACTGGAGAACGAGTTGGCGGCCGCGAATGCGGCCGCGGAAAAGTTTCAGAGAATCGCTGATAAACAAACAACACAAATTGAATCGTTGGAAACCAGCGTCACTGAAAATCAATCTGAAATCCTGTCGTTGAATGCATCGATAGACAATCTCCAAACTTCCAAAGACGAATTATCGGTGCGATTGACAGAGAAAATAGAAGAGTGTGAGAAATTAACCGACCGGGCGAAATTATTGCAATCGGAGAAAGAAACGCAGTTATCTGAATTACAGGAAAAGTTGATTACGTTAACCCAACAAAACGACGAATTATTACAATCCGTTACGACAAAATCTACGCAAATTGAACACCTTGAATCACAACTCACCGCAACCGCACAACAACGATCACAACAATCCAGCGATGAATCTATGACGTTAAATTCGCGTATCACAATCCTTGAAGCTAATCTACAATCCCTAACAATCGAAAACGAGAAATTACTACAAACCAACACTTCACTCACCAACGAAATCACGCAGTTAAATTCGCAAATCACTGAGTTTCGACAAGTGACGCAATCTGAAGACACAACAACTCTTCGCACCCAAATAACCGACCTCGAACACCAACTTTCCATCGCAACATCTAAAATCACCGACCAACAACACGAACAGCAAAACGGTTCAAGCCCGACACTTTCAAGATCACCATCCAGCGAATCAAGTTTCGTAAAATCCCGTGTCGCAGAATTAGAATCGATTATAACGACACTGAAAGAAGAAAAAGAAACAATTTTGAAATCTATAAACGCGAAGAATTTGGAGGGTGGTGGTGAAAGTGGTGGGGAACGGGAACACCAGGATGCCTTGGAGATTAATGGAGTAAAGGCGAAGGTTGCAGAGTTGGAGTTGGAAGTGTTGAAATTAAAGAGTGAGAATTTGGAGGTTTTGGCGGAAGTTGATGCGAAGAATTTAGAAGTTGTTAAGTTGGTTGAGGAAGTTGAAACTTTGAAAACTTTGAATTCGAAGTTACAGGAAAGTGTTACCGACACAACTGGTTCACAACAGAAACTTACCGAGTTGCAAACGGAGATTGAATCGTTAACGAAGGAAAAAGAAGAGTTGAAGGAGGCGATTGTAAATAAAGATACCGAGATTGCGAGACTTTCTGAAGAACTCAACGGTTTAAGTGAAGATAAACGGATCGCGACGGTACAGATTGATCAGGCGTCGAAGCGGATTGAAGAATTGGTGGCAGAGTTACAGAAGTTGGATGAAGATGTTTTGAAATTGAAGCAGGAGGACCTGGGGTTGAGTGAACGGGTGCGAGAGTTGGAGGGGGAAGTTATAAAGTGTGAGGCGGTGATTGTGGGGTTGAAGGAGGAGAAGGAAGTTTTGGTGAAGAGACATGAAGAGGAGGTTTTGATGGTGAAGAGTGAGTTGAGTGAGAAATCTGAAAAGTTGAAGGAAGAGGAAGAGAAGAAGTCTAGGAGTATTCAGTTACTTCGTAGCTCGAAAACTCGGTAAGATCACCAATCCCATCAAATTTTTTTTTCAGACCGCAATTTTTATTATTATTTTTTTTCAGGATCCTGAAACTTGAAGCAGACCTCACAGCATCACAATCCGAAACACAAAAATTCACCGAATCAAATACCCACCTCACCACCCAACTCTCACAAAAAGAATCACAAATCGTATCACTAACACAAAAACTCGACACACTTACCCAAACATTCGAACAATACCAACACCAATCGACCATCGACGAATCCGAAAAAGCCCAATTAATAGCCGACGTGGCGGAACTTGAAGATAAAGTTTCTGAACTTTCGCAGGAAATTAATTATGTGAAAGCTGAACGTGATAGTCTTGCTGATACGTTACAAGCTAAACACACCGAATTAGAGACTTTACAAGCGACGGTTCAGCAGCATGGTGCGCAGTTACAGGTTTGGCCCAGTAGAGTTGCGGAAGCGGAGGAACGGGTGCATTTGTTGGAGCAGGAGTTGACGGCGACGAAGAAAGTTGGTCAGGTTAAGTCTATGGAGAGTGAGCAGTTTAAGTTGAAGGTTGTAGAGTTGGAAGCACAGGTGTATAAATTTGAAGAGAAGTTGGAGGCTGGGCGGGAGGACTTGGAACGGGCGAAGATTGAGAGTGAGGAAGCCATGAAATTGGTTTTGGTGAAAGAAGAGGAGGTTGCGAAGCGTGTGAAGGAGTTGGAGGAGTACAAGAGTTTGGTGAAGGCGAAGGAGAACGAGATTCAGGGTGTGAAGGAAGCGCTGGAGAAAGAGTCGAGTAAGGTTAAACAAGTTCAAAGTTCGATGGAAGATGAGAAAGAAAAACGAGCCGAGTTGGAATTAAAGATCCAAACAGAGTTGGTAAGTAATTTTTCAACAGTAACTTTTGATTTAAAACAGTTGCTATATTTGATTTATTTTTTATTTCCAGTCCAAATACCAAGAATTAGAAGCAAAGTTCAACTCTGTAACCGAAGAACTCCAAAAATCAATAAAAGAACAAACTGCAATAATGGAAGAAACGAAAATGCGTGAAGGACAGCTCCGGAACGTAAACAAGGTAAAATCTTTTGGAATCTAATTAATATTTGATACGAATTTTTTAAAAATTTAATTTTTTCATCAAGGCACTGAAAGACGAAGTCCGAAAATTATCAAAATCCAATTTACTTAGCACAAACTCACCATCTTCATCACGCCACAGCGTCGCATCACCAACATCAAACACATCATCTCCAGCAAAACCAACCGCGGTTGGATTCTCAACTCGTAGTGCATCGTTGCAAACGTTGAGTACAATTTCAGCGAAAGCGCCGATGAAACCTAGTCCGTTGATGTTGAATACTTCGCCGGAGGAAAGTATGTCGTCGGTTGGTAGTGTTGCTCCTGTTGCGGCTTCGTCGCCGGTTAGTAATCAGCATGGTGAGAAGGAGAAGGAGAAGGAGAAAGAGTTGCCGGAGAATCAGGAATATTTGCGGTTTATTATATTAAAGTATTTAGAGTCTCGGGATAACAGGGTAAATAAAGAAAAGCAGATTATCAAGAAGGATAAGAGTTTTTATCTAACGCTTATTTTGTAGAAACAATTAATAGGAGTGTTGGCGAAATTGTTACATTTCACTGATGAGGAACGAAAGAATGCAGAGAAAGCTCTTTAATTATTTTTTTTTTCGTTTAAAAAGAATTTGTGGTTTTGAGATTATTTTATAAGTGATATATAAGTTTTACTTTTTCGTAAATAAAGATTTTAGATTTCATAACTATGATATTAATCGAACTCCGATATTTTGTTTTTTGTATTTTTTGTGCACGTACAAGAAGTTAGCAGTTAAATGTGGTTGAACGATATGAGTTGATTGTTGTCAGCGTAAATTTGTTATTTCAAGGGACGTGTTATAAAACAAATGTCAATCAAAAAGGTATCATCTGAACCAACCGAAATTCAAAATTAAAAAGTCATACTTTAAATAACATCTCCGTCTAGAATTCAAACCCCAAAACAGAAATTTCAGGAGGTTTAATGCCACTCCCTAAAGGTCTTTTAAAGAAAAAATTGAAAGATTTAAATGTTGATTTTTTTGTTTACACAGATGAAAGTCCTCTTCAGATATTAACCGCGCAATCATCATCTTGTACATTATTACCCAGTCGTGAAAACCAGGATTCTACAAGATCTTTAAGCGAATCAGCCTCGAATGCGATTGGAAACGTATCGTCAGATTTGGAAAATAAGGATAGTTCCTGTGAAGATGAAGAAAATTTATGTGATTCCGACTATTTTGTTGAAAAAATATTGTCACGACGAGAGGAATGGGAGAATAATCGGGTAACTTGAAAAACAAAGGAATAAGAGAAATTCAATCGATATGACCCGTTCTTTATGTAGAAAGATATGGACGAATATTTAGCCGACATAGAAAATGCTATTCAGTACGACGATTCAGTAAAAATTGTATCCAGTAAACCACCGTTACCGACTCCTGAAATCGACCCGCCTGCGTATTCGTTAACAAATACTTCTCCAATGATGTCTAGTAAAGAATCCCGAATGCAGGAAAAAATTCGCAAAGGATTAGAAACAATAAAAGAACTGGATCTAGTGATTTTAGAGAAAACTGGGGTACATCGTTGTTGTTTCTTATTTTTTTCCCTTGCATTATTCAAGATTATTTGAAGATTGCACAGAGATTAACACAATCACGAGAACAATCACAAACCGCTTCCGAATCGTCATCATCATCCCAAACACCATCATGGAACTCAGTTTCAGAATCCACCGACGAATTTGATGAAATGAGGAGTGTAAATTCTTACGATACAAGAACATTCATCACTGAACCTAAATTCCACAAAAGAGTTTCGAAACGGTTTAGTTACTCTACAGTGAGTGATAGTGAAGATGAGTTTGGGAGGTTGGATTGTAATGGTGGATACAAATCGCAGAAAAATGGAAAGAAACGAGGGTATCAGTTGGGGAATTTCGTGGAAAGAAATATAGTGGTATTGTGATTTATGATTAGGATATTTGCGAGAATGGTTATATGTTGTTTTTTTAGCTTGGACCCGAAGCGAGGTATTATAGCGCAATGACGGAAGAAGAAAAGGATCGAGTAAACTCCATATTGGAAAGGGAGGAAAGCGACGATGAATTTCAATTTGACGGATTTGAAGGGTCCGCGGTAAGTATATATTACTTTAAAAGTAGTCTGATCTAACAGAATCTATGGAATCCAGAGCAATCCAAACATGGAAAGTGAGGGAGAAACGCACTTAATGAGCAAAACCGATAAACAACGACTTTTAGAGATCGACGAACAGCTGTCACAAATCTATCCGAATGCGCAACACGCTAATCCGTGGGAAGTTGTTGGAGACACGCGGCGCAGACTGCAGGAGATTGATGTGGCGCTGTCGATGATCACAGGCAATCAATAAACGCCATTTAGACATTGACATGCATGGCCACAGAAAGAGGGAGCAAGGGGATAAGTCTGCGCCGCACAATCGACCATTTTGACGTCATCACTAACCTCGGCGAGGGCGCTTACGGTTTTGTGCGTCTCGTGAAATACAAAGACGATCCAAATGAGGTTTTTGGGAAAATTTGCACTTTTTTCATTAATGATTCATTGTTTGTGTTTCAATCTAATCCGTTTTACTTTACCATAAAAGAAAAAATACGTTTTAAAATATATAGTGAAAAACAGAGTCCTGCAAGACGGTTGGATACGAGATAAAGCCCTCGGCGGTCTAATTCCTCTCGAAGTACACATTCTCGTTCAATTGATGGATCATCCCCACCCCAACATAGTACATCTAGTCGAATACTTTCAAGATTTAGATTTCTTTTACATCGTAATGGAACTCCACGGTTTCGGAATGGATTTATTCGACTGGATAGAATTAAAAAAGAATCAAACCCCTCCAGATGCTGAATCTGATACCATCACAAATGCTACGGCTATTACACCTTTGCATGAAGCGGAAATTAAACACTTGTTTCGGCAGATTTGTTTTTCGGTGCGGCATTTACATTCGAATGGGATTGTACATAGGGATATTAAGGATGAGAATGTTATTCTGGATGACTCGAATCATGTGCAGTTGATTGATTTTGGAAGTGCGGCGTATATTAAACCGGCCAAAAAGTTTGATACGTTTTATGGAACTTTGGATTATGCGGCTCCTGAAGTATTAACTGGGCATCGATATGAGGGTCGACCACAAGATATCTGGGCTCTAGGTAAGATATTGTAATTTTTAAATTTAAACTTATTATTGATCCCGGGCTGATTCGCCCCTTTTTTGAATCAATGTTGTAGGAATTCTACTCTACACTTTAATCTACAAAGAAAACCCATTCTACGATATTGACGAAATAATCTCTGCAGATTTACGAATACCATTCGTGTCGAATGAGGAAGCGTTGAATATGATAAAGTTTATTTTGAATAGAGATGTAAAGAAACGGCCGAGCATTGATGAGGTACTGGCGCATTCGTGGTTGGTCGAAGAGGGGGGTGGTAGTGGTGGTAGTAATGGTGGAGATGAACAAAAGGACAATTAACTTGTACTGCAGAGACACTTTTTTCAACTGGTTGGAAGAAACGTTTTTTTCTTATTTTTTTGAATAATCCCGGATGTAAATTTTTATATGCAAACAAAAAAAATTAATATCACTTTCGTTTTCTTAATTTAAAGCATCTTTTTAAGTCGCCGAACACACTCAAGTTGATTTAACACATATTACATTATTAAACTTTCAAGATCACTCCGAACAAGAAATAGAGATATACCAAGTCATAGATCAATGAAACAAAAATCCCCTTCCTTCACAACTTAAAGAACTTGAAACTTCATCTTCTCATCTCCACAACTGGTCGAAACATACAAAACATGCCACCCAGCCGGCAACTTGTAGTGGAAATGTACTCCAATCGTATCGTAGAATTCAGAGTACCCGATACTGCTTCCGTCAAAGCCGTACTTCACGTAGTTGGCTCCACCTGGACAAGTTACAGTGAAGGACGTATCAAAGTAGTTTGTTACGGTTCCACCGGAGAGTGGGAATGCGATGTTTACGGGTGCGTTTATTGTTGCGGATGTTGGTGTAAGTGTGAATACAGCAAACTGAATAATGTGTGTTGATAATAGATTAATATTAAATAATGGAGATCTAGATGGTTTCCTTACCACAACAAAGACGAGAGCTTGGAATGAGAATTTCATCTTTCAGAAAAGAAGGTGTTTTTTTTTCTTCCTGTTTTCACAAGATTTTTTTTTTTGTTTTTATAAGAGTTTTTGCACAGTTTTTATGCAAGGTGCGGTTATACAAGATACGCGAAGACGGCCATGGTCCATGTGCGACTAGTCACATGTGTTTACTTTTGCCTGATTACGAGATTTGCTTTAATATACAACATCACTTGATATTTATTTAAGGATCAAAAGAATTTACGAGCGATTCTTTATTTACTCAAACTCAAGATGCTGCAACGTCAAACTATCTGCTGTCAATCAATTTGAAAAGAATTTTTTTTTATTAATTCAGAAATGTATATTTATAATACTAAGAATCTACAATCATTAAACAACGCTTACTTAAAACAGAAATTCCAAACTAAAATACTTCCACACTTAGTTATCTTGATCAACTTGTACGGGCCTACTCATACAAACATGAATATTGGAAACCTTTTGCGTTAGATCACAAATGGAAACATACCGTGGTTTAGCAAAGTAAGATCCAGGAGAATGTTTGAAAACGGAAATATTAAAACCAAAGTAAATCACAACGCCAAATGACACAGAGATGCAACAATAATCCAGAGACTGCTCCCGTTATTCCACACGTAGCAACTTGCTGTGATTGTACTTGGTATGAGCCGCAAAATGCATATATTGATACGAGTCCGCATAACTTTGATCAGACAAATAAAGAAAGGTTAGACTTGTTACAACACAAGAAAAAAAGACTCGAATGAAACATTATTTTACCGTTGAAACCATTAAAATTGATATGTACAGTGAAATTATAGAAGATAAAAATGAGATGTCTCACAGTCGTTGGAACACCCCACAAAAAACGGAAAAACTGCAAGAGAAGAATATTATAAATGAAATCAATAAACCTTCTCAAAAACATACGAACTGAGCAAAATACATTGAATCCAAATCCAACATTAAACGATCCCAAAAACCTCACATACTATCTTTGCAATAACATACGGCGTGATAATAGCTTACAAAGCCAACGACACAAAGATCCCTACGTATTCAATAATCTTCGACCGCTGCAGTCATTCTCCAAACCGACCCAACATACGTAAAATAAAAATGTAAACCAAGATCCACGGAAAGGAGTGTGAATGCGCGATCCAGATTCCGTCAACGGCATGTTGCGCTTGTGTCTTTGCAAATAGTTGGTTTTCAGGTGCGGTTGGGTTTTCGGTTAGTTTTAGGTTGTATTATAGTGTTGGATATACTGCCGCTGAATCATTAGATTTGTTTAGGACATTTGAAAAACAGTGTTTTTTGTAAGTTATATAATACCTGCAGTCGCTGCTCCCGACGCTGATATATACACCAGAAATATATAAAACCTATTATTTCTTAAACGACCATCAACAAAATGCTATCTTTTCCGACTTTCTATATCAAAGTTGGACAATGACTCGGAATTCCGTACAAACAAGAATAAACTCCAAAATTTCTCGCTACCTTTTGAACAGTTTCTCCATCTTTCTGCAGCAAGTGAAGTTCTACGTCTGCGACTTCGACTTGGTCTTGTCCCATTTTCGTCTTTATTAACTCGATTGCATTCAACCCTCTTTTGTGCCCAGGAAGGCTGAAGCACGTTTTTAAATTTTCGGTTTGAAAAACGATGAGAAAGTGTGATTATTGTCTGATTACGACATTGCTTTTAATATAGAACGTATTTTATGAAAGATCGAGAGAATTAAGGAGTATTCTTCATTTGTCCAATCCCACAGCGTCAAAAGCTCAAAAATTTTAAAAAAAAAACAACTTTAACATAGACATTTATGTAAGAATTTACGATCACTAAAAAACGCTTAACCAAACCAAAATAAAATCCAAACTCAAAGCTCTTTCATATATATCTGTTCAGTAATCATCATCATATTATGCAGGCCTTTACCACAAATGAATTAAAACAAATCACGAAATGAGAAATACATACCATAGTTTGATAAAGAACGAACTTGGCGATTTTCTTAAAGTACGAATATCAATGCAAAAGAAGAACGAAATCACAAATATCGTTACTGTGACAAAAAGGATGCAGCAATAATCCAGAGACTGCTCCCGTTGTTCCACATGCAGCTGATTGTGGTAATTCGTATGAAGCGCATGTTAAATATCCTGATACAAGTCCGGATAACTACGAGCAACAAATAAAGAAGATGTTGGATTTGTTTACGAAAGCAAATTGAATCTACATATTTACCGTTGAAACGAGCAAAATCAACACGGGCAATAAAATAATTGAGGATAAATCTGTGATTTCTGCTATAAAATGGAACAAAGCCCGCAGAACAAACGAAAAAGCTATAGAGAAAAAAATAAACAACGATTTCGATATTAAAACAATACATGTATCAATGAAATAAGAACAGCAGACCAGCAGCGAAAAATATATTCCCTCCAAATCCGACACTAAACGATCCCAGAATTCCAGCATAATCCATACCAAATATCCTTGAAATAATATATGGAGTAGCAGCAACATACAACCCAAGCGTCACTAAAATCCCCACGACCAATAACAATCTTCAAAACTTTCAATTTTCGCCAAACCGACCAAAGATACTCAAGAGTGAAATATAACAAAAGATCCACGTCAGAGAATGCAAATGCGCGATCCAGATTCCGTCCATTGTGATTTGCGCCTGTGTCATGGTCAACACTCGGTTTGCAAGTGTGGATCGATTTTCTGTTTGTTTCAAGTCGCTTTGCAATGTTGGAAATCCTGCCGCTAATTGTAAAACACCGTTTATAAAAATCGGTTTTGTGTGGATGTGTGTTCTCACATACGCAGATGCTGCTCCTGGGGCCGATATGTAGAACAGAAATAATCCAAACCCTAGTATTCCTCTAATGGTCATCATCAAATCGGTATTTCTTTCAAATTTCTATATTTGAAGTCAACCAATTTTGTAAATTTACGAAGTTTGAGCCAAATGTACCTGTTGAAACGTTTCCCGGTTCTGGAGCAATTGGAGCTCAACTTCTCCGACTTCCACTTGCTTTCATCCGATCTTCATGTGGAAATCAGGCTTTAATCAGCATCAATAACGTTTAAACGTTTTTATTTGCCGCCTTACTATACGTAAACTGAGCAATTGCAACTTCAGGCAGTTTCCCAGCACGTTTTTTTGCTCATGGCTTTTTAAAGAAAGACTTGTATTATAATTAAAAAAACATTTCGTTCTGTCTCCTATTTTTCAGAAAAACTGCTTTGCTTCGCAGTTAAATCATCAAGTGCAAAATTACTAGATCTGATATCGAAAATGCAAGGAATAAAATAAACAATTTATTGAAATTCACAGAGTTTAAAAAAAGGAAATAAAATATCAAAGAATGAAAAAGACGAAGCCGGACTCGACAAGAACCAAAGAAGGGAAAAGGTTAACGGTCTTTCCGTAAGTTATCTCAACCTTCTTCGTAAGCCTTTCTTCAAGGAATTCGCAGATTACTACCTGTGATCAATAAAATAAAATTTAGCGTCAAGTTCAACATCATAAAAAAAAAAGTAACGTACCAATCCTGAATAAAGCTTAAACCATTAATCGTCGGATACAATTCCCCAAGCAGAAAGTATCCGAATCCAAAAAACCCTTAATTTATGTAGTAGTAGTTTTTGTAGAAGTAGAACCGAAAAAGTTTCCAGTTTTTCGACTTTCACGCAGTTTTCGTTGAAGCGACCACCGCAGCGATTACAGCCGCAGCAACTCCGACATCTGCATCTACCGCTCTCAAAACATGACATTTCTTTACCTGAATGTGACGATTCATGGCATCCTTTCGCGTGAACGACCTGGCGCAATATACGCAACGGAAGTTCTTGACTTTCGAATGTACAGTCGCATGACGGTCCAAATCGTGTTGACGACAGAACGATTTCGGACACTTGTCGCATTGGAAAGGTCGGACGCGGGTTGGATCGTGAGTTTTACCATGAGCACGAAGGTTAAAGAGACGAGTGAATTGTTGCTTACAGCCAGGAACCGGGCAAGAGTATATCTTTTCCGACGTATTGCGAGGCTTGATTGGTTGGGTACCACACAAGGACGCAAGAATTGAAGAAGGAAGTTCGTCGGGAGGTGAAACATCAGAGATTTTCAACATCGGTTGCGGAGAAGAAACAGGAGAGGATTCAAGAGAAAGCGGCGACTCGTAGGGAGAGCCAGAGTGAACGCTAGAACTTTCACTGAGATACGGCGGAGACAAAGGAGCATCGTTGTTCAACGCGAGAAGGGAACTCTCAAACAAAAACGGCTCAGGTTGACTGACCATAAAACTCGGAACCCCGGGAGAAACAGCATCAAACTTATTCGACAACAAATACGAGATATCAAACTCTGGCGAGGTTTGCGGGAAGAACGATTCCAAGTTACAACCAAGAGTGGAAGGAGGGAAGTCGGAAATTGAAGAACTTGGAGACGATAAGAACGAATCGAACGCAGGCAAACTCAACGAGGTCGTAGGAGGAGCAAAAAACGGCATCTGAGAGTTGAATCGAGCAAGATCGTCCAACTGTTGCAAAAACTGCTGTTGTTCCTGTTGTTGTTGTTGCTGAAGGATGAATTGTTGTTGGTTTTGCATGTTTTGTTCTTGGAGAAGAAGTTCAAGGAGGGCGTTATCGAAAGATTGCATTTCTGAAAGATTTAGAAGTGTTTATAAGTTTAGGGAAGATGGGGCGGTGATTTGCTTTTGAAAAAAAATCGGATGACACGCTGGTTACACGAAAATTCCGATTTTGACTCAGCAAATTTTTGTAGGGGCAGTTTCAGAATTGCATATCTGCCAATTTTAATGAACATTTATTAAATTACATAACTTTTTTATCATTAAAAACCTTGAGACTTGTTATTCTGTTGAATACTTTCCAAGAAAAGCGAGAAATCTTCATTTGCCAAGGAAGGCACGGTGAATTTTTGACATTCCTGTGCCCTCAAGATTTGATTGGCCCGAAAAAGTGCGGACCACCCAACAGTCAGATACTGTTGCCTGTCAACGATTTCCTTAAACCCCAATAGCATCTGAAAAACAATACCAGCGTCAATTTAATCTGGATGTTATTATCCGAAGCTCCAGTCGAAATTCTCCAAGAAATTTCAAACAATTTATCCCTTGTTCCGAATTCAAAAGCTTGTAGCCTGCGCATCCTTTCACTAACCTGCAAACGACTCTTTGGTCTGTTCTATCCTACCGTGTTCAACTTCAACGTCAAAACACTGGACCTTAGGCTTGGGTACAAAAACAGTTCGAAAACACCTTCAATCCCTCCTCGAATCTTTCAACTAACGCACGCAGTAGAATTGAACTTTTCCTCTCCTACCATTCTGGAATGGCCACTTCTCACTCAGTTTCAAAAACTTCGGGAGCTGCATTTAGCATTTGCTGACGACGATCCGTTTTTCGACTTTTTTGATAACCACGACAGCCCGTTGATACATTCATTACACGTATTATCAATACATAAGGTTGAATTCACGGATAGATTTTGGTCTTTATCGGCGAAGTTTCTGCGAAAAATTCCAAACTTGCAAACTTTGAATCTTGAATTGGACCGTAAAAATGAAGCGTGTCCACCTCTTCCTTTAGATTTTATTGATTCAATTTTTACGGTCACCGCTGTTTCCTTTGCGTATCTGAAAACCAATGATGAATGTTTGATTTACCTTCTGTCGCACTCGCACGTGAAATCATAAAGATTAATTAGCAACATCAACAAAATCGGGGACGCAGCGGCAGCAGCAATAAATGCATCACCTACTCTTACAGATCTTTATATTGAATTCATGGACTGTTCGAGCGTGATTCTCTATCCGTCCAATCCTGTTTCAACATTAAGAAACTACACATTCAAGGATGTTACTTTCGACGATTCAAACCAAAATTCGAAGCAACCGTTAGTTGAACACATCAACTCACTAAAAGTTGTTAGTCCCTCACCTTCTCTGCATGGTGACGATTTAGAAATCGAAAATTGCGATCCGATTTACTTTCCACTTCTAAAGGAGTTTATCAGCAGTATCACTTTACACCGATTGGAGGTTGGTATGACTGACGATGATACGACATATGCTGTAGCAAACATTGTAAAGCACTGTACCTCTTTGCGAATCTTAATCGCCTATCTAATGGACAATACGGATTCTTGGCTATCTCTCGATGCTTCGGCAGCTTTTCGTGATGCTGTGATTCAGTCGACCACACTAAGAGAGTTGCACGTACCACGTTCACTAAGTTTGGAATCCACAGACGTCTTTACCGAAAACCAGACTTTGAAAGCAATAACGTTCCTGGAATGCGGTGAATTACCGGAATCTTTGGAATTCTTCCGATGGATAGAAATGAACGAAAATCGGTTGAAAAACGAGAATAGCTCGTTGAAGTCAGTATCTTTCGTTTACCCAGATGAGGAGCCAATTAGGCTGGTTGATTTTCACTTTTTGGAAAACAGATTGAAGGCCGTCATTTATGATTTGAAGAATCAGTATTATTCAGATACTCGATTGATTCATCGATTATGTGAAAGGATTGTTGATGGTTGGAGAAATGAAGTTCCCGATAGCAGAATCATCGACAGACTTGTTTTGGACAATGTTCGAGATGACCATTGGGATTTAATTTGGAAATACGTTCTTATAGTAATGGAAAAGAAATTGGAATTGGAATCAAAAAGTTTCGATAAACTGAAAGCGAAGCTACAATTTGGAATGGTTGATGGAGAGTACTGTTTGTGGTTTAACTGATAATAATCGCTTATTTGTTTATATATGTGTCATTTGATATTAGTAATCTGATCCAATTTAAATTATTTTTTGGTGTTTCAGGTGCAAGCGTTCATGATCATTTTATTGAATTTGTGGCAAGAATCAGTTTGCACCCAACTTGACTCAAACTGTCACAGCTCCCGAAGAGCTTCGTTCTACGTTACTATCATGATATTTTCAGAAGCCCCCGTTGAAATTCTTCAAGAAATTGCAAACAATTTGTTTGTTACCCGAAATTCAAAAGCATGCGGCCTACTTTCTTTCTCTCTCACCTGTAAACGCATATTCGATGTAATTTATCCCATATTCTTCAGCTTTCGCTTTAAAACATTGAACCTTGTATGGCCTTGTGAACCAGTCGATCCCTTCTTCAGTCTTCAAACTCACGCATGCGCTAAAGATAGAATGGACGGTTTTTTCTGCCTCACCGCTATCGCTACTTAATCGGTTCAAAAAGCTTCACGAATTGCAATTGAACGTAGAAGGGAACCACCGTGACATCGACAGAGACTTCCAGTTGGACTCAACGACCGATTACAACCTTTTTATGCATGAATTGAGGATTTTATCGATCATCAACTGCGAATCTACGCAAGAACCTTGGAAATCTTTCGGAAAATGTTTGCTCAAAACACCGAACCTTCACACTTTGAAACTAGCTTATATCAGTACCGATACGTTTTCGACACTGCGCATTGATTCCTTTTCCTTCGTCACCACCATTTCACTCGATAAAATAGAAATTGAAAACGTTTCGTTCGTCTCTCTTATTACTCGTTTGCAGTTAAAGTCATTGACGCTTATCAAATATGGACGATATCGAAGATGGCCACGGCAATAAACTTCTCACCTACACTGATCGATCTGTGCTTTTAACGTATAAAATGCTGCGGGTTGGTTTTTGTCCGGTGAACCAAATTACGGCGTTACGAAATTACAGGTTCATCGGCCTTACCATTCGCGATTTTCTGAATCCATTGAACGTTGCGCACATTAAATCGCCGCAAGTTGCGAATTACCATTCTACACACAACACTCTAAAAATTCTTGATAACAATCCAAAGTATATACCGCTTCTTAGGGGTTTATCGGACAGTATTAATTTGCAGTGTTTGGAAGTTTGCGTGACTGATGAGAATACCACGACAGCAGTGAGGAGTATTATTAAGAACTGTTGCTGTTTACGCACGCTGATTGCGTATTTGGTACATAGTATCAATTTTTGGTTACCTCCTCAAACAATCGATGAATTTTTTGAATCGTTAACGTTTTCGACTACTTTGAGCACTTACCGACGTCAATGCTACAGCGTTCCTTGCAAATATTGAGCAAAAATCAGAGTTTGCAATCAGTGACGTTTGTTCACTGCCATGATTATTACGAATTTGAGCCGATTGAGGATTTCAGTGGAGCGAGCTAAACAGAATTCGGCTCGAAAACGAAAAAAGCTCGCTTTGGTCGGTTTCCTTTGTAAATTTAACAGAGTGGATCGATTTCCAATTTTTTCAGGGTGGATTCAAAGTGGTATCCGATTATGAGGAAGAGCGAGACGCAATGGAATCTTTCTTGAAATTTCGAATTTGTAAAGGTATCGTTAATGGTTGGAGAAAAGAAGATCCCAACGGCAACGCTGTGGATAGAATCGCTCTTGATAATATTCGAGATGATCATTTGGAGGTTATATTGGTTTATATACTTGGTGTTGATGGAAATGCCCTTAAGAACAGATTGGAATTTGGTTTTGTAGATGGACAATATTGTTTGTGGTATCATTAATCTCCAATGCTGCGAATAGATCTTTATACAATTCACCGCGACTTAGTTTCTGACTTCAATGTTCATTTTGTGGATGTCTTTTATTATTTATGCTTAAATATGCTGACACATAGTTGTTAGGCAATTGAATTATATATTGAACTCATCCCTTTCGATATCGTGATTTACTTTCACCTCCACCTCGCCTCGAATTCCTTTCCCTTTGTACCTCACTTCTCTCCGACGTATAACTAGACCCATTATTATCATGCGAATACCCGCGCCCATTATCTCTACCATAATAATAATCATCTCTATCATCGTTCCTTCGTTTCCTATCACTATACCTCCGGTCTTGTGAATCGTTTAAATCATCGTATCTTCTGTGACCACTACTACCACCACCGCGGGATCCGTTATTGTTGTTGTATGAACGAAAAGCGCCTCTACCGCGGTAGGACACGGGACCTTTCGATAACAAAAGGTGGAAAGTCGGAGTGGGAATGTTTGATTGTAACGGGGTATTGTTGTAGTCGGGGTCGTTCATGTATTGCAGAAACACTGCGGGAAAAGAAGACTCGGGCGCGGGGGGACTGTCCGAGGGAATTTCTTTGCGATTTTCTGCTGGTTGTGAAGACGACATTTTAAAAGAGCCTTTTTTGCTTGACAGGATGAATGAAGCTGACCCGTTTATTATTCCCCCTCCAGACATCAGAAGTATCCTTCCTATGCATTTGTCGTAATAAATGTTTACTGATAACTTTTGGCTCTTAGATATCGCCGATAAAACCGCAGAATTCGTCGGTTAGTTTTTGCTGATTTGAAATTATTCCTTTTTTTTATTATTCACCTACATATCTATAGGTGCGAAATTTGATGATCCAAACGCTAGGCGTCAATTCGAAGACCGTTTAAGAGAAGAGAAACTAAAAGCCGGAAACTCAAAATTCTCGTTCTTGAACCACAACGATCCATATCGTCCTTACTACGATAAAAGAATTGACGATATCAGAAGTGGGAAAGGTGCTTGCGTTCTTCTTATTTCATTCTATTTTTTTTTGTCTAATTACATTTGGTAGTGGAAGCAAAGAAAGATGAAAGACCAAAGGCTGCAGACCAAGAACCCTCAAAACCAACCAAACCCGTTCCAATCGAACCACCCCCGTTCGAATTCACAGCCGACATACCCGCAAAACCCGCCTTCGACATTGACATTATAAAACTAACCGCGCAGTTCGCAGCCCGTAACGGACCAGAATTCATGTCGTCTTTATCCTCCCGCGAAAGAAATAACCCGCAGTTTGATTTTTTGCGACCAAGTCATAGTTTGTTCCCGTATTTTACGAAACTTATTGACCAGTATCGAAAAATTATGCGGCCGACGAAGACGCTGGAAATGAGGTTAAAGAGTAATGCGGAGAGTCGGTTTGAGGTTTTGGATCGGGTTGTGCAGAGAGTGGAGTATGCTAGGTATGTTGAGGAACAGAAGAAGATTAAAGAGGAGGAAGCTGATGCTGAACGAAGTAAGCAAACTGTATTGTGAATAGTTATTTATTTACTCATTTGTTATTTTATTCAGTTGCGTATGCATCGATTGATTGGCATGATTTTGTTGTTGTGCAGACTATCGAGTTTGTCGAAGCAGATGAGGTTATGGAACTTCCGCCACCAACTTCCATCAAAGAAATTGAAGGAATGTCGATTGCACAAAAGAGTGCAATGAAGTTGTTACAAAAACCAAGCAGCGGAAGCAACCTTGGGGATAAAGATGTTGAGGTAAGGATGCTTTAATCATTAGCGATGCTATGTATTTGATCATTTTTTCGATTTGATGTAGATGGAAGTAACGACTCCGCAAGTTCGCCCGCCGATTCCATTACCACAGAAGCCTGTGGTTCCGCCCATGCCTGTAATCCCGCAAGTAAATATTCCAGCTCCTCGTCCTATGATGCCCATGATGCCGCCTCCAATGAACGCAATCAGGCCACCAATGCCGCAATCACCTGCAACTGGTAGATCAAGTGATGATGTGGAAATGGAAGATGATGAAAGGGCAAAGAGGGTGAAGATGGAGGAAGATTTGGTACCGGAGAGTGAATGGATTAGGATGAACCCCGTTAGTTTGATATTTTCGCTCGTTTACATCATAACAATCATCTTTAATTCTTGATTTCTTTTAAAGTCTCCGATTACAGTAAAGATCCAAAATCAAACCATGACACCACCGACAACGTTTGAAATCGGACCGATTGAACAAACGACTCTGGTATCGGAAGTGAAAGATTTGGTTGCCAAGAATTGCGGAATTCCAGTTGCCAAACAGAAATTGGTCGCTAGTGGAAATAGTAAAACGTTGGTTAATACCAATGCGATTGCGTTTTATAATTTGAAAATGGATGATTTGATTTTGTTGAGTTTAAAGGAACGTGGTGGAAGGAGATGAAAAAAATTGACATGTTGTTATGAGAAGTTCAATAAAATATTTTTAAACTGGTTTGTTGTGAATTTAGCGGTTTTATTTTTATTTTTCCTACAAATCGACAATAAGAACATAGATAATATAAAAAAAGGTTTTTTCTATTTAATTTATCTATTCAACAAGAAAAAAAATTGCAAACTACATAATATCTTGAAAAAATAATCTTGCAAATTAAAAAGAATTCCATTTCAAAGAAATAAATAGGAATTAATAAAAATTCGCATTATTTTGTAAAAGAACGGGCAGGGGGGGAACGATAGTAAGATGGTCAAAAGCAAAGCAAACTTAAATGATTGAAAAACAGAATATATGAGAAACTAATAAAAAGCCTTAGAAACAACAAAATCACACGCAAGTGGGCTTTTTCACTCAATCGGCAATCTCATCATTTCTTCGTGCGCCTCTAACCGCATCATTAGCCTCATCATAATCCGAAGGTCTATTCCATTTCTGCGGCGGGAACGAAACATCATTTCTACTTCCATTCTCTCCATTTGCATAATAGCTACTCGAGTCATCATCCTCGTCATCAAACTCTCGTCCCGACAACTGAATCCAAATATACGACAACAACAACACCACAAACCACGCAAACAAAATTCCCACATTCAACGCCATACGGTTATAAGACCCAAATACCAACGTTCGGCAAGCAGTAACAGCATTCCACATTGGCATGGCATACCCCCATCGGTAAAATTCATTACCTAATTCTAAAACACCCAATCCGGCTGTGGCATTTAAAATCAATACTATTAAAAAGTATAACGGGAACGTGGGCGAGTTTCGACCCGCCAAGATTCCAATATCGAGTAACGTGAATACGTGGACAAACATTTGCAGGGCGTTGAGGAACCAGAATGTGAACCATCGTCCGACACTGAATTGTACCCCCAGTGCGGTGTGGAGGATCGTGTACCAGAGTGAAATTCCGACACAGAATACGATAATTATTCGGATTCGGAGGGAGAGGAGAGTTGAGAGTTCTAAGCTCAACACAAGAGGTCCCGTTAACTGAAGAATAGCCTAAAAATAGCAAAAACAGATTAATCCAACGAATAAATACAAAAAAATTCGGAGGGAGGCACCTGAGAAATCGCATAACAGAAAACAATCAAAAACACTTGTCCAAACGTAAGACTAGCATCCGCAACAGGAGCATTGTTCGGGTGCAAATTGCTTTCCGTATACGAAACTGGCGACGTTATCAATTTCGGGTTTCTCTGAATCACCTGAGTCAACCCAGCACTAACATTCGCACTCTTAATAAACTCTGCACCAAACTCATTCGACACACGTTGAGCCAAATCCCGCATCGGAACCACAACATACTGAATAATAGTCTTCGGCGACCGTCCTTCATCATAATAAAACGTAATTGCTTCTTGTGGTTTATAATCAATGGACGGGTTGTTGTAAGCGTCAACGAGTTTCTTGGTTGCGCCCGGGTTCACTACTATCGCTCCCCACGCTTCACCGCTGTCGACTTTTGCGGAAACTCCAGAGGGACCTTGAGGAAATTGCACCGAGGATAAAACCAACCAACCCGGCCCGGATGTGATTACTTGGGAAGTCAGCTCCAACATTTTTTTACCGATAAGATCGTTATCGAAGTCTACTACATAGAGGACCAGGGAATTTTGGTATTTTGCCGGTTGGAAGGATTGGCCGAGGAAGAGACCGACGAGGAGGAAGAACAGGGCGGTCATGGCGAAGAATAACAGACCAGATTTTCGCCAGATGGGCGGCTCGACTCCTTTCTTTGCGAGGAATGCCATGGGTGGAGTGTTGTTTGATGGAGGAGAAAAGTTGTCGGTTACACGATCCGAAACACCACGATATTCACCCACTGCTATTTTTAGAATCTGAGATCTTTATTGGTTCATTCAGTTCCTATATTTGATCCATATCTAGATTTTAAGCAGTTGCATACAGTTACATTACAGTATCAGATTTCAAGTTTAAGGGTAAAACAGCCTGAGACTATTCAAGTTTTAAATTGTTTTGTTTTATGCTTTATGCTCTTGATTGCTTCTCTAGTTTTCGATTTTAAAGAGTCGAAATTTCAGCTGTTCTATCGCTTAGGAAACAGACTTGAGAGCCCAACTCGGAATTGCCTAATTCAATTGCCTACATTTAAGAGTGTCGAAACAATACGTATACTGCGCTGCAGAATCGCAAGAAAAGATCATTTTGGAAATGACGAGGGAATTTAGAAACTAAACAGAGGTTGCAGCAATTTAACAATTGCAAAACATTCGCAAGTTACTGTAGCTGGTGTATCTCGTTTGTTGCTTGGAGATAAGACGGCATTTTAGTGAAAAGATCGTAATCAAGTGTAATCAATTCGCTCAGTAGGAAGCTGAAAGAACGAACGGTTTAAGTAATCCGATTCCATGAATTAATTTTTATCAAAGTTTTCTCCAGTTTAGTTTATTGTAAATCAGTGTATGTGGAAGTTTACTCGTAACTTGCATCGGAGTTTTAAAGTATGTATTGTACCGGAATTTGTGCAATAATTCTGTATTGCGATTTATGGATTTCTCTCGGAAGTGCATGACGGCGTTGTAAAATTAATGTGCGAGGTCTCATTAATAAAGCTGAAAATATTAAATCGCCATTTAGCGAGTTTTACTTGTCTACTTTGAATCACTGATCTCCTATCACATGTGCCTGGAATGTCAAAATGCTGTTTTCACTTTGCAAACAATTTGTTTTTGGTCAATCATTGGAGTTTGCTTTGCTCTCCGACTATGCGCCAACTTCATCCCCGTCCACAATCCAATTTCATCAATCAATCCTTTCTTCGCATTATTCAACCGCTTTACTCTCGACCACTTGAATTTCGACGTTGTTGAAGAATTTCGAAAGTGTTTGCAAAATTTTCAGAGTTATCGTCCAGCATAGTCGTAATATTACATCGCCATCAATAATATCTATTTTGGATCATAAAAGAGTCGAAAGCGGATTCACACATATACTTCGACAACTGTTTATGAACTTTTAACCGGAGCAAACCGATATCTCTGAGTGATTCTAAGCTATATTCGTTTGCGTATTATTGCGTTTATTTCTTTTAATTAAAACAGATACAGTGTGATAATCAACTTCAGTCGAGAATCCTGAATTCAATTTTCTCTCTATTTCCAGACAAACTTCCGCTATTTCAAAAACCGTTCAGCACCGCTACTTCTTGATAACAACCAAAAGTTTTTCATCGCACTATGGAGGATCTTTTCAATCGATCCCTGTTCTTTGTCCGACTTTTGTCACTCAATAAAAAACTCGGGGCTGAAATGTGCTTCACAAAGGTCCGTAAAGTTCTCTAATACGATGATTATCGTGATTATTCCACTATTATCCGATAATTGATCAAAATCATTCCACAAACACGCTAAAAATTTATCCGCAAACGCGAACGCTATCAATTCGTCCTCACAGTTTCTATTTAATTGTACGAATTAAATTCTATCAAAATCAAAATCAACAAACATGCTTGAAAGCTTAAAAAATATTTGAAAACTCCAAACTTTGTTGATTAAAACTACTACAATCCACTGCTACTGCTACTGCTAGATCTAGATATTATCAAGAACACTCGCTAAGCGCTTGCTCTTTTTAACCTTTTATTATTTGTGTATACTAATCTTGTTTATTTAAATAGGAACTATCAAAAATGGTATGGAAATTGTTCCCTTTCTCCCTTCTCTCTCGTTTCGCGCGCAGTTCTGCTTTCCCACTCTTTTCCCTGTCGACTCTCCCACTTCCTCTTTATCCTTCACACTCCGTCTCTTTTAACGCACCCCTTCCTCTCGCTTTACTCCTCTCCGAGTGCTTTCCGTTTGTAACGTTTCCCTCTCCCTTCACGACTTCACCTCTTCCCTTCTCTATCTCTTTTTCCATCCGTCTCAGCTTCCCGTTACCTTTTCCTCGTCGTTGATCTCTTGTTTTCATTTTTTATCCGCGCTTTTGGTTCTCCACCCGCTCTCTTTCCCTTCACTTCATTTCCTTGCGTTGCCTTGTTGTTTTTCACCTCTATTCCGATCTCTTCCTACTTCTAAAGTTATCTGACACGTGTATTAACTCATTCTTTTTTCTTTCATCACAACAGAAGATGGTCAAGACTTGCACCAGATCAAACCAAACCAAACCACTTCAGTTGATGGACCTGCCGAAGAACAAGGACCTTTACGATCAGCCAGAATAGTCAACAAGAAAAACAAAAAAGGTGCGCTACATTCAAACGTTTTCTGATCACAATCGAATGGTTTATTAACTTTTCTCTTTTGCCAGTTGTACCTAAACCAAAACCAAACGTAATCCGATTCTACTACGTCGACAGAGATGCGGTCTGCGAGGACGACTACGCCGAGAAAATCGCCATGAAGTGCGCGCGCCCTGTCGAGAGGCAACTCTACGACCCTGAACTTAACAAGAAGGTTGATCACCGCCGTTCAATTTTTGATCTCGTTCCTGTAATTTCACGTTAATGTCCCCTTCTATAAACCGTGCAATTCTCATCACTGGTGCAAATATGAAAAGTCTCGATGATTTTATTAACATGTGCAATAAAAAAATTCGTTAGATTGGCAGATATCAGGGCTTGTTTCTTTAAGCAAAAAATCTATAGCAAAAAGCATTCAACGGCAAATTGATATGGGATTCACATATTTTAATAATTGTGAATGGAAACGGTCGTAACTTTTACTTTTCTGGTAAAGCCAATTTGTTCCAATATCCGGGCGATTGTTTCTGATTTGAATCAATTAGAAAGGCGAATTGCGAACGGGAGTTGATGTTTTTCTAGAGAATCGATTCCAAATGAATTATTAGTGAAACTAAAAAAATTCAATAGCCCTGAAAAACTGAATAAATTAGAAATCCCCATAGCAACTAATATATTTATTCAGTTTCGAAACAAAAAATAAAAGAACCGAATTCAAAAAAAAAGGAAGAAAAATAAAGCATGATAAACGAGGGCAAAAGGAAAATCAACCACGAATTCCAATTGCTCAATTACTAATTAATGATTTGGGATTCGAAGGAACAATCAGTAGCGTTGTATCCGTTGGTGGATCCGTCAGTTGGACCAGACCAGCAAGTCATCGTACCGCTTTTAACCTGTACGCTCCCATTAGGCAAGACCTCGACAAGCACAATATGGGCCGACACGACCAAAGAGAGGGAGAGTCTGTCCGAAGTGTACGTCCCATCAGGATCAATTCTGCTGAATCCCTTTCCTGCGAGTTCCTTGGTAACTTCCCTGTCGATTAGTTCGGTTGCGGTGATACCCAATGCAGTAGCGGCCATAGCAAGACTGGCTCCACCCGTGAATCCAGCAGCGAGGAATCCGGCGACAAGTTCAGCGATGAGAAGCGCATCTGTGTTTGGTCCGTACTTGATGTACATAGCGCCGTTAGTGTTGTTGTGAACTGAGCAGTAGGATCCCATGTTGAATCGTTAAGATTTCGTAATGGTGAGTTTGGTCTGATGGTGAGCTTTGTGGAAGGGAATTGTTGAGCTTTTTAAACGGTTGCGGGTGAATTAAAAGTATCAAAATCAGTGTTACTGAGGCTTTTTTTCACGATTATTTATAAATTCATAAATCGGTGTGGGGGGTTGAAACGTTGTTGAGAACGGTCAGGAAGACAATCGATTTTCAGTTGCGATGTTCGATGTATATTTTTTTTTCACTAAAACCATCAATGATCTTTAAAATCTATTAAAACTTACTTAGGAAAGTTTCAATTCTCCAACGGTTGCTTTTAAGGCACTTCTACGTAAACCAGGCCGCAACCTTGGTTATGATTAAAAAAAATCGCTATTTTCTCTAAATGGATTTTTTAGAAGTTCACGTAAACCATAAACATAAAAAGCACTAATAAATCATAAATATACAATGTAAAGCAACAAAGAAAATCAAGTGGAGTTGTATAGGCGAACCTGCACGCAATGGGACTGACCAGCATTGGAAGGCACTTCGGTACCACACATCATTTAATGTAGCCTGTAAAATTACGTAAATTCTTGTAAGTGTAAAATCTCTCATAAAAAATTACCATCTCCGGGATTTTTTTTTAAAGAAGGAAACTGTTTGATAGTTTCTGCTTTCAACGGACCTTTTCCGTTTACATACAGAAATATGTCGAAATCAATTATCACGTATAGCTCAATTTCAATCTTATTTTTCGCCGGAGAATCTATATGGGAAAGATTTCGACGACCGATAACCCAGCGTCCGATCTCTGCGATTTATTAATTCCAACACACCTACCGTACAGAATCAAAACCTCCGAGTGCTTTTGGCTATATCCGAATGTGGACGGCGGTAGTTAAAAGTTTATCTTGAAATTCGAACAAAAGTCGTCACGATAGAAAACAACGAAACGACCATTGGACGAAATATCTTTGGCAGATCGGAAGGTTCATCGATCGCTGGGTTGTAATAGACTATGAATCACTTTGAATCTGCGAAGGCTTTGTAAATAAAAGATATCGAATGATTGGACGATATGTCAAGCCAAGCTGCAAAAAATCACTGCTTTCCCCCGTTCAGATGATAAGTCGGTAAGGAAACCTTGAGGAAGGTGTGAGCGTAAACAAAAGGAATTTGGAACGAATTATTATAGATAAAGTTTTAAACCATGTATTCGTATAATGAAGCTGAAAAAAACGTCGCGACAAGATTGATTTTAAAGTTCAGTCAATTAAGAGTCGTTTTGGACATATCATCAATCCTTCGGATTCTCTAAGTGCAATGATGATCGCGTAATACTTCACTTTGGCCGAAAATTCTTTTCTATTTCATGAAGAACTCTGCTCTTTACGTTTATTCTTTGTTTCCTCTACCCGTAAAATAAAATTCCGTTAGAAAAGAGTTAATTTCAAATAACAAACCAATAAAATAACTAAAATCCCTTACCTCTTTCTTTGCTTTTCACAACAGCCCTACAAAATCAAAGAGTTACAATTAATTCTTCACTTCACCACAAAGATAATCCAAATTTTACTTTTCAATCGCCGGCTGTAATAACCCACTTTTCGCCATCTCTTGCAACAACTGAAACGTAAATCCTATCCCAAAAAATCAATCAAATTAATCCAACATCTCATTAAAAAATCTTTTAGAATTCAAACCAATAAAGTTATGCTTCCGACGTTGATTCTCCTTCTTCCAATGTTCACGTTTCTCATGGGCTGCACTTAACAACATCAACAACTCCTTTTTCTGATTTTCATCTTGCGCCAGTGCTAATAGCTCGGTGTAAAGTTGTTCTCGATTCTAATAATAAAAAGAAATATTTTTGTTCAGATTCGTTCTGCAATTGAGAAACGGAATAAGTAAAAAACCTTGATAACCGCCATCAAATTAAACCGGATTTCTAAAACAACACGACAAAAGAACGAAATAAGAATAAAATATAAGAAAATCTTAACCAAAAACGTACCACTGGCAGCATATAACGCAATACGGGCTTCAATCACACTTCGAACTACAAACAAAACAAAAACAAACAAAAAAATCAACTCTCAAACTCTCTCATATTCCATTACTCATCCAAATTTCACCTTTCGAAAACCAGTCACCGTCAACAAACGCACCGTGATTAATCGGTCCACTTTGCAACCCATCCAACTCCCATAAAACACCATCAATCGGGACATACGAAATAAAATGAAACGCATCTTCACCACCTTCCCCCGTCGCTTCAATCAAAAATGGATCTAATCCCCCCAAAAAAACAAACCACAAAACAAACAACGATAAATCAAAAACAAAAGGATAACCGTGTAAGCAAATGTACCAGGCTTCGCAAACGAATTATGAACAAGCCGAATCTGATCCGAATTAGAAATCGCCCACCCTTTCGTATCCGCATCAAAATCGTTACAAAATAATTTGAATTCAGAGAGGATCGGGCCGATTGATATTTCGGGGTTGTTTAGTAGGATTGATAAGATCGCTTGGGTTGCGCAACTGTTTTGAATCACCTATACATGATAGATCCTTTGATTTACAACAACGCTATTGCGAATTTATTCAATTTACCTGACGAGCGAAGAAAACGTTGGTGTTGGTGTAGTCTACGGATTGGGGCTGCTGAGATCCTTCATATTTGAACAAGAATACGAGACCGTATACTGGGCTTTACGTTCTATTTTAGCGCGATCCATAACAATTTGTGGATTCAACATTCTGTATACCTTAATTCCTCCAACTGAGACAAGTCGAATAGCTCTTCAAATTGAATTCCTGTTACGCCTAATTCTTCGACTAGTGATGTAAATACTCCGGGATCACTCTCGATATTGGTCCAGTCGCCTGCAGACATCACAAAATTACAAATTCAAATATGTTTTTTGACGAGAACTCTGTGCGGTTCATCATAATATAACTCTGCTTCAACAAAAACTACCGATAGATATCAGCGTTGAATTTGTAACATAACGGACAGATGCAAAATAAACACTGGGATGTTTGTGAGCAACAATATTTTTTTATTATTTAATGCTTGGTCTTCAATTTTCGGAGGTAGAATTCCAATTCCTTTCCTTCCAAAACGTAACCATCAGCACGACCAGATTGACCAGGTCGGGAAGCAATTCGAGCGTAAACTTTGTTTGATGTAAAGTGGTCTTCGAGATTCTGCTCGATTTTGGCGTACGGTTTACGTTCTTCGATTTTGCGTTGAACGTGGTTTGATCGTTCCTTGTTCAATGCATCTTCCGTTCCATCAGCTGGCGCAGCGCTCTGCAAGACACGCGAATTATTTAAAAAAAAAATAATAATAATGAGAACTTAATTTGGGAGAATAAAAATTGTAAAAGTATGAGTCACCTTCTTTTTTCTACCGAGAGGGACAGCGTAGTGAGATTCGTACCATTGTCGGAATGGGGTAGCATCAATTTCAACGATTGCACCTTTGACAAGAGTGTTTGTACGAACCAATTCGTTGTTGGTAGCGTTGTAAATTACTTTCGAGATACGGCACTTGCGGGTAACTGATTCCGAAGCCCATGAAAAGTTACCTGCAGCAATTCAATTACAATAAAAAAAATTTAATCTCCTGATTTCCTGCTGCTCAAAATCCCAATTTCTACTGACCAGAATCGAGACGAAGAGCGCGGTATTTCAAGTTTCCACCACGAACACGGATAACATGAATACGCTTAGCACCAATTTTGGTGTTTGCTGATTGACGACCAAGTTCAAACTTTCTCTTCTTGCGGTATTGGGCACGTTTTGCTCCTGTTGCTGCACGCTTGTGGCGGCTGTCCCGTGAAATACCTTTTTAAAATATAGTGAGTTCACGAGGTTTTTGAATCATTTTGAATTGAAATTTGGGGAAACAGGGAATCGAATTGTTAGTTATAAATTCCAACAAGTGCATCTAAGTCACAGGGAATCACTCTCCATCGCTGTCTCTGTCGTTGGGTACGCTGTGTGCGGGCCCAAAAAGCCCAAAAAAAAAAGAAAACTCACCCATTGTTGACGAGGTGACACTAAGCAAAAAAAAACGCCAAAAAAACTCACACATTGTTGACGAGGTGTCACTAAGCCTCTTCTCGCGCTAATCTCTCACTCACAATCATGTGTTTTATTCATTCTAAATCATGAGTTGGTGGGATATTATATTTGAAAATTATGGAGTTTTTAGACATTACAGAGCACGGCTTTATTCGGGAAAGAATGTATTGATTTTGTTGCGAACAACCAAAGCATCCGAGCGCAGTAAAGAAATCTTCCTTTATTGAATCGTTTCCCACTAGAAAATCTCTTAAATGCAATGCAAATATCACCACAAAAATAAACAAAATAGAATAAAACAGAATGGGTTTTCAGAGTTCGTGTCCCGTTGATTCTATGATATCGTGATCCAAACGCTACTCGCTTTTTATATTTATTTATCAAAATGTTTTCATGATCAGGAATTATAATTAACAAATGTTGTTATCTTCCACACAATTGAAGTATTGAACGGAATCAATTTGGCTCAATTGTGAAATTAAGCTTATTTTTTTCTCAATTTACCCCAATTACTGTAAATCATCATCATCAAAAAAAAATTCCTTACAGAATCAAAAATGTTCAACGACATAAAAATCGACCTCCCAAACGACATCACCCAACAAATCGAATGCGTCGACCAACAGTTAAAATCCTACTGCTACTAAAAAATGTGCTACAGCCAATTCGATCCCATAGTATTGGCTAAAGAATACGGTTGGAGATTTGACGACGTTGAAAATGCGAAAAGAATCTTGGGTGTGGTTGTAAAGTATGCGGTTGAAGAGTGTAAAAAGTGTACCAAGGTTGTAAAGATACAGAACGTTGCTAATAATTTGGATCGGTTGAAGGTTTATGATTTATATTAAACGTTTGTGCTTTTTTGAACAAGTTATTTTATTTTTTGATGTTTATTTCCTTTTTTTTAAAAAAAAAAAATAATTGGTGGTTTGATTCACCGTCCAAACCTCACCGAAACCATGGGAAAGGTTTTAGGAAGCTAAAAAAGACGCTATCGAAAAAGTAACTCTATCTTTCGAAATTTGATTTCCTAATAAACGCATGTGCTAAAAAAATCGGTTTAGGAGAAAATCATGAAAGAACGAAACGACTGGCGATGGCAATGTCGTTCCAAACTCTCCGTCATCCAGTTAAACAAAATTCATCAACATAATTGTGATACTGTGAAAAATTGAAACCAACTTACAAATTCCAACCACAACCCCAAATCGCCCTTTTCATAGAACCAAGATTGCCTATTCCGCACATTAACACACGCACTCAACACTTATCCCAACACTGTAAATCATTTCACGCCATATGAGTTCATCGTCCGAAATCGATGAACTTCCTCCCAATTAAACCAAGACAAACTCTGTCATCCCATCATCCCATCATCCCATCGTGCACATTCGACTTTGATGCAGGGATCGGAATCGATAACCTTTAAGACTTGACAGATGCGAACTCGAAGATATATTCGTTCCGCTAACGTTGACCGTCAGAGTTGAAGTCCTAGTTTGGAAAGGAATCTACGTTGACAAATCAAAAAGTTTCCAAACGCTTGAAAAAAACCGAGCTGAATGCACGCTGTTCACAGGCGACGTGCGAAAGTCACGGTCCGAAAGTCACGGCAAGACAGATCTTGGTCGAGATCATTGTAAATTTAATTTTAAACGCATACGCCAGCATAGACAAGTTTCGTATTTCTTGTCTAGCTGGTCCACGTAAATTCCTCTTTCAAAACTGAAACATGTACACAGGCATATACATGAGCGAACAACAACCCGGCTGCAAACACATCTTCAGCGAATTTATGCAATTGGCGGATAGTATCGACTTTCGCCAATTGGGATTCAGTGCATACAGCCTTGGTAAAGCATTAGACACCGAAATAAAAGAATTTGGAATATGTAGCAATCAACCATACATATTTAAACCATAAAAATTCTGATTAGCAGAAACCAACTCAGCACAAAAGACAAACTATATCAGACTCCAAAGTGATATATATGTCAAAAAACCCTTGTGAGGAACCTGCCAGAATACAACTGACTCGAGAGTGCTGTCTAGGGCACATTAAAGAAAAAAAAAGACATATTTCGACTCTAAAAAAAATAATGAAAATCATGAAAAGATATAAATCACCAGTCTTTGCTTACCTAAATTGTCGGATAATTCGTTACAATTTAGCGACCCAAATTCCTTCTAAATACGGTCCAGTTTCTGCAACACTTTTTCCACTCATAGAATCACAAGTGTAAAGCGACATCGATTTTGGTGATTCCAAGTTGTGAATAATAAAAGTGGTCGGAATGAATTCGGTCCCGATTAGTATTCAAAAAACACGACATGATTGATTTTAAAGTTTATCGGTCGTCCTCGGATTCTACAAATACAAGTAGACCGTGCGGATAGTTTGTTCAGGGTGGTGGCGATAATTTCCCCGTGTATCGATCAGGAGTTAATGTGCAACTGTTGCAAATACGACGTTGTTGAACGCTGAATTTTTTGATTTCCGTTTAATTTCCTGAGTACACATTTGAAGTAAAAACAATCTCATGAGATATAATCAAAACAAAACGATGCTCTTTGAAGTTACCTTCGCTAGCGAGATGAATCGGAGTGGTTCATTGGTTTCAAATTCCGTGCGAATCTAGTTTTCTAATAAATAAAAAAACAATAAATAAAACAATGAAATCAAAATTGGGAAAAAATATATTCTAGATTCCCGACTATCCAAAATCTCATCTTAAATTGAGTGCTCCGGCAAATCTCGATCCGATATTCCGCCTGAGTATTTTACCCTTCCGTGGTTCAACAACAAATGTTAATCTTGAATCACACAGAATCTATGCTGGTCATTGCAAAGATGGAACTCTATCGACGGATTTTAAAATCTCCTAATGGTGCGCTCTACACGGAATCGTACATTCTATCACATCCATATCTAGCACGGAATCTTTAGTCTCCATTTCAAACAAACCTGATTGTTTTTCGCCGAAAATCAACACTTTTGCAAACTCCCTGAAGTTTTACTAGCTCATCCAACACAATCAAAGCGAGCACCAACTGTCGGGTTTCGTATGGCACTATACTCATAAGTAATCACTATCGGATCGAAACAGATCATTCATAAACGTAAATCGATGCCGTTTTAAATGATCTCGCTTCCACAGACTTCTGATTTTTCTTCCGTAGATTCGTAACCGACATGATTCATGTGGGAGCGATTTCAAAGTCAATAACTATCGCCTGAAAAATCTTCTGTTGTTTCAAATCCTCTGCAATATTCTTTAATCGCCGGTTATTCCCTCAGCAGAGATGCATAGCGTAAACTCTGCAGATTCGTTCGATGGTTGAATACTGTAACGGGCCTGAGCGCCCAACGACCCGTTTTGAAGCGACACAGATAAAAACTATTCACGATTAGCTGAAAACAAGCGAGGGTACGGGGAAACAGACACGTCGCTCCGAGAGGGATTTTTCCCATAAAACGCAACCTTTAAGGAAAGTAATTAAACGATAAACTTCCAAACTTATAAATAAAATACTCTATTTTCGAGCTTACAAGATTTCGAACGATAGTTACACTTTAACGTTTCAAATATCTCACATATTCTAATATCCTCGCTGATGCAGAGTGAGATTTCCCACATTCTCTTCATTTCTGGATCGAAGAAAATTTATGCCCAGCTGTGCAAATCCACATCCGGATTCGTATCCAGATTCGTTTAAATTTTGGAAAATATAATTCTCAGCTTGAGCAAATCTGGTACAATTATACATTGGATTCTCAGTTCTTCTTGATTGGTGTATATTTACGGGTATTTTTGATATTTAATCAGTCAAATAGTAGCGACCAAAAATATTGAATAATAAACGCAGGAACGGACTCGATGTCTCTTTTTTACAATCATGCAATGGAATTGCAAATCGCCAGCAACTGCGATGGTAGTGAGTATTTTCTATCCATTTGTACTGTAATGTTGTATAGATGCTAAAAAAATTTACAGAACACAAAAAATGTGGAAAATTTCCGAAACCTTCATTTCTCTGAACTCTTTCCTTTCAATAACCTCTGCGAAACTCTCCTTCTTTTGATTCCTTCTCTATTCTCTTCTTCGTCTCCATTTTGATTACCTTCGTTTTCTTTTTCCCTCTCCTCTGCGTTAAAGTTATCGTCCACCGCCCCGTTGCTGTCCATATCTTCATCTTCTTCCTTTTCGTCGTCAGCATCATCATGTTCGTCTTCCGCCTCATAGTCCTCACCATATGCATCGTTGGACGAGGTTCTGCATACTCGTCGTTTCTTCGTCTGTAGTTTCCTTTTTCTTTTGGTCTTGGACCTGGTTGGCGGCACCACGACAAACAGCACAACGACGTCCGCTTCGTCTCGCTTTCCTGGTAACCCTTTAATCTCTTCGAATATGGGACTCTCGCCGACCTCGACTTTGAGGAAACACATGTTGGATAGGTTCATATCTTTTTTAAACGAATCGTATGTTTCTTTGTTCTTCGAGAAATATGAATTTTGTAGACTTCTAACAAAAACAACATGCAAAGGTTTTTTGATTTCTCGTTGTTCCACCCGTTGGATAATCAGTTTCATCACTTTCAGCGGTATTTTCTCCCCATAATCTTTGCACTCTCCACTCAGTGCCTCTGCAATCGATAAATCGATTCTATCAGTATTTCTCATTCGATCTAAATCTCCATATCGACATCCAACGTCTCGAAACTGTTTCGGCCAAGGAGAGTTCGGTGGGGATAGGAAAGGAATGTATAGGTCACGAAGATTTGCAAAGAAATGATCGAAGCTGGCTTGGTCGATATGCGGAACTGCTTCTCCCTTCACGTTTCGAAGATTGTAATTAAGGAACTCCAAGAATTCCTTTAATGACATCCCAGCGACTCCCTTCGAATGTGAACTATCTCCGACCGCCGCGGTTGCGAGTGCCTCGAATTCCATACCGTCGTTAGAAGGTTGATTTCGGTTGCGATACTCAAGATTGTTCTTGAGATATTGATGGTCACATTTAATTACCGATTGTAGATAGTATTGGCAGGGAACTCGTTCACCAGAATCAACGAAAGAAGGGAAATTTTTTCCGCCGGCGAGTGCGAGATACAGTGCAGGATCTTTATCCGGTGCAGGGAAGCACGATCTGGGATCCCACGTCGATCCGTCCTCCTTCTTACCATTCGATTTCAACAAGAAATTGCCTCCTACGTACACAGCATAATGTTCGGTCACGAAAGGATTCATAATTTCTCCCTCTTTTCCCTGGTAGGAGCTATTAAGGAACATTTGTAAGCATGCAATCATCCATTGCTGAGATTTTTCGTTTGGCGTGCACTTCTTGTTCAGATATTCAGCAAGGCGATCAAATGCTGTGGAATGGTCACTGCCTTCTTCCCCCTCTTCTGTAAGTTTAATTAGAACTAAATATTTTCAATGGTCTTGAAAGGTAACTTACTGAAAAACCCTATTTTACTACAGTACTCGATTATCAACTTCCCAAAAAGCGGTCGCGAATTTGCAATAATATATCGAAGTAAATCAACGTTCGGGACAATATCTGGAATCTCAGCAGCGTCGATTTGAGGATACGTGCAGTTGAAGTAGAAAAGATCTCTGACTGGGCCGATAGGTATATGCGGTGATACGTTCTTGAAGCACTCAAACGCACGGCTGTGTGTTCCAGAAAGAACTAACGGGATGCCAAGCGGGAGAAAGATGGCATGGAGGAATCGAATAATCAGGAAATTTTCCGTTCCAAATCCTGGACACTCGTCGAACTCAAATACTGGTCGTTTTTCTCTTAGACCCATTTCAGTAAGCCGTTCAAATACTCTATATCCGTATTGTTCATGAACAAGCAACTCGTGTCGATTTCCTCTCAAGTCAGTCAGATTTCCCTTCATCGACAACAAACTCGAAATAAATCCGAATAGGTAGAATTTATTGTTATAAATCTCCGTCTCAGTAAAGTTAGAATTAACATTTTTTGACTTAAGGTTTGCAAGATCGAGATCTAGACAGTATCGAAAGGCATTAGAAATTGATTTGAAATTTTTATAGAATTCCTGAGAATCAGATTTAGAAGTATCAAGCAGTATGTAGAAAATGTTGTGGTTTTTGAGCGATTCAGCGATCGTTAATGTAGTTTGGGTTTTGCCTACTCCTTTTGATCCATCCAGAAATACATACGGAATTGGTTTGGTTGAGAAGCCGTGGTTTGAATCGGGATCAGGAGGTAACATAGATGCAAGTTGCTGAATAAGATCTACAAGGTTTGTTATTAAGGGGTCGCAGCGTTTACTAATTTTTTTCGCTGTTCTGTAATATTCCCAGTACTTTGTGTTGATCTCTTCTTTGACTATGAGTTTGAGTGGTTGTTGTGAAGGTGGAAATGTTGCTGAGGAAATAGACTGATAAATATTGTAAGCAATTAATTTTTAATTATCCAGACCAAAATTATCTTACCATTGCTCTTCCTCTTGTAGGTGTCTCATTCAACTTTAAAGGCATATCCTCCTTGTTACAAAGTTCAGACATGTGTTTGGTAAATCTGGCCGGTCTGGTATGCTCTCGGTTTGTCGAAGTTTTCATATTTCCTAAACTAAAATTAATTGGTATACATATTTAGATATGTTGATGTACCTGGCTCAACAATTGGTTGAAGAGGAGGTAGAGTATCCATTGGAATTAATTTTGCGAGTTCTGGATCTAGTTTAGTTATGGCTTCCATGAATGGTTTCATTGTTAGTAACTCTGACAAATTCTTCATTATCGACTGTGCCAATATTTCCTCATACTCTTTTTTAGTGCAGTATTGTTTAGTGGGTGGACTGTTCGCAAAACTATCTTCAGATTGTACTAAATGACCTCCCAAAATCAAACTCGGTTCATTCTCTGTTGATGGAACATTCACAACACCTCTGTATATTTCATCTCGTAATCTATTCAAATCGTGAAGGAGTATCTGCTTTCGCCGTCTGTAGTTGAAAGTTTCCGACAACTGCTCTTGACCTTTAGAACTTATGTTTTGGCCTTGTTCGCCGTTGAGGAAGGCAGCAACATTTGAGTCCACCACTCTTAATAACTCGTCTCTTCTTGTTTCATTCTCACACAAGGTATATATTTCATCTAACGCATGGGTTTTTAACCATCCGTAGAATGTGGGGGTGTCGCCGGCTTTCAGTGAAAGGAAATACGTGAAGTCGGTTTCGGGTACCATGAAAATTTTCTTGTACAACAACTCCCAGACAGTTTTGGTTTGTGTCTGTTTGTCTCATTTCAAAAACCAGAATTTCAAGTATCAGACTTGGATGTGGTCGTTTTTCCGATGATTTTTTCGAAAAATTGACTGTGCCAGGTAAAAAATTCTTGAAAAAAGCAGTATTTATCTCTTGTAATGATTTTATTAATTTAAAAGATTCAAAATATTCTTATTTAATCATGCGCAAATACACAACTTGTACTTCGCCAGATTCGAACACCCAACATGCCAGATAGTCGCACTCTATGTCCTTATCTTTCTAGGTTGATGTCAATCAAAATATCCACGTCCATTTAGCGAAACCCCAATACGCCCGACCGCAAAATCAATATGATAGATTCATTCATCCAGCAAGAGCAATCATGTTGCAAGTAGATAGCATTCTCTCCAGCCGTAGCCCAAACCTAATATCAGTGCGCTTGGAGCAAAAGCCTATTTTGTGATTTTCAGCTCAATATACCATAAAAACAAAACACAGGTTAGAATGTTTCTTCAAAACCAACAAAAAATATAAAACTGTTTCAAGATAAAACTCTCTTCAAATATATGGTGAAAACACCGTTCACATATCTGATGGAAGGGGCACGTATGCGCCAACCAAAGCTTTAATATAATAGAGAGATAGATAACGAAAGAACTGCTGAAGACCCGTCCTCAAACGGCTTCCAGGGACCCACATGTGGGCTGCTTTATCAGTAGCAGGGTAACAATACAGATAAAATCACTCTCACCGCAACCCAAACCCTCCACACACAATTGAAACACTGCCTACAAGTTGTGAAATCGCCAAAATCGCCAAACTTCCACCTCAGTAATCTTCCGGTCGGATGTCGGCATATTCGATACAAGACCGTTATTGCGATTATAAAACACATAAGAAATTTCGAGCGTGCAGGGAAACAATTGAGGAAACGCTGCAATGAAAAAAAATAAAAAAATAAAATAATTACGAGATTACACACTTTACGAGAGGACGCAAAGATAAACGGAGAGCACTAACTATTTTTTAGCGGAGAATAAAGCGGGCATCGAGGGGTGAATCTGGAGAGAGGGAGAATCGTCGAAGGGGTTGTTGTTTTAAAATTTTCCATGTCAAGATTTAAATTATTTGCAATATTCATTTTGATATTTTTATCATCAACCAATATATTATCGCTGAAGTTTTATGCAACAAGCAAATTATTTACCGGAATATGATTTGCTTGATCCCACTCAACATGATCTCAACAATTGCAAGCGCGATAAATGGAAGGACTTCGTTCGAATGTTCCTCAGTTGCAGATTTTATCTAGAATCCAGCACTCATAAAATTTTTATAACAGTGGTCTGAATTCAAATTTTATAATCACCGAACTATTTGGCTTTGCGAGACTCAGCTCAGAAGGGATCAGGTTTGATAAAGTGTACGAGATGTGGAGCGTGGGTGAAATGCATATATAACGTTATTATTCTGGGACAAGCGGTTGTTTCTACGACCATTTCAGTGTGAATATAGCGCTAACTTTGATCACGTCTTGCCTTGCAAATCGCAGAGTTTATGAAATGATAAAGACTGAATGTGCAAGAGAAACACCAGATTTTGTCCATGTGATTATGAATATATTCCTTCGATTTCTAGTTGCTAAATTTCATCGCTTGTGCAGTAGTATTATTAACGGACAAAAATCCAAAATACATGAATAGAAACAATTTAAATGTGTTCTCCATCTCCGAAGTCAATGCGACTTACCTTTGAACACAACGCAACCACCTCATTGTCGCTTCCCAAGTTTTGAATATCTTCTTGTCAGCGGGTGCTATAATTTTCAAACGACGCCCCAGTGATTAAGATCGATTCCCAGTAAAGAATCCCGGATTCCAATTCAAGATCGTATCCATATCCTTTGAATATCTGGAAACAGCAAAAACACCTTTAGAAAAGATATAATCCTTTCCGCCACAAGACTCCAACTTGACTCCTACGCCCGACGAGAATATTCAACTGTTTTTCGTGTTCTGCTTCACCGAGGTTCCAAATTGATTCAACATTTTCGCCATCAGTGCAACACTGCAGTCGTTCTTCCTGTCCGTGTGCTCTTACGAATGAGACCAAAACCACTTTCTTTACCGTCAAAATCGTTTATAATCTGCGGCAGGGCTTAGGAATATTTCGCAACTCCGTATAGCGAGTTCATTGTGGATTTTTCCTTATCGGACTCGATTCCTTTAAACTGCACCTATGTTTTTGAAGATCGCCGGGCGTTACTGAGATTGCTGTTACTGATGCGTCAACGATATGTTTAAATTGCGAGAACGTTCGCCCGTGTAAGAGAGCTAAGGGTTTGTAAATGCGTTCAAATTTCAGAGCTTCAGACTATCCGCATTTCCACAGTCTCACTGCGCACGCGAACCGTTCACAATCCGGCGTATTTAACAACACATTGTCCGAAGTGTTTTATACATTTAGCTTCTCCAAATCCTCCAAAAACGATTGGCAATCATCCCAGCGCATTTGTATATCGACCTTATTCTGGCAATTGGTGAACTTGAATTAGATGAAAGATCCTTCCGAAGCCCGGATCGAACCATCGATGCCAGTTGAGAAATCCCAAAATGGTACCGCATCCCGCAGTCTTCGGTCAAAACAAAATCGCGAAGACATTGCGTGTTCAAGTATAGTCGTCGAATCACAAACTCTCGTTCCCGGTTAGTGAACTGAGGATTGAATCGTTCAAGTTTGTTCGGTATGCCACCTCATGTGTTATCCGCGCACTTTCGGAGGAGAATTTCTTCCCCGTGTGATTATGATGAGTAACGGTTGCGCACCACAAAGTCGCAAGTTAGTAACGAGTTCAACAGCAAACGGATGTAATCCCAAAACCTTTGCCGCCTTTTTGTACAACTTTGAATCAAACGTGCTATATCCTAATACTTCGGATGATAACTGAACATTCCAGTACGTTCTGCAGAATCGCGCAAGATGGGCAAGAGCCGAAGGTGATGTGGACGATAACGTTCCCGTAACATATTCTTCCTTGACTCGCTTTATTAAAGTTGGAGAGTCTTTGTTCATCTCTATGTTGTACCATGCGCCCACAATGGCCGAGATTTCTTCTTCCGTGAAACAGGTGATCGACAGCGACAATAATCTCAAAATCAAAGTTTCCTTTAGAATAAGTTCTGAAGTAGATTCGTCCAATACCGGCAATGAAGAAGCTTCAAGATAAGCTGCAAATATAACATTTAATTCTAAGGTTCCTACAAGAGAACATAAATCCAAAAAAACGTACCATCATACCATTCCAACACAAACTCATTCCAATCAACTGAATTCAACTCCGAGTGTGCTTTGGCGATAGATTTAATCGATGCAGAGACGGAATGCAACCAATCCACGACAGTCAACACCTCAAACAAAAATACTTTCACATTTGCGATACTCTTCTTTTGAAGCAGCTGCTGAACAATAATCGAAACTGTCACTTGCTGGCTTTCGATTAACACAGGTGGAATGTATTCCGTTGTTGTTACTGTAGTGGTGGTTTGCGATCCATAAGAACCAGATGCCGCTGAATCCACAATTGTTTCCGTTACATATTCTTCAGTGACGTAGGTTTTTGCTGGACAAATTGAAAATTTTTAGATAAAAGGAACTCTGAATGTGTACAGATTTAAAATTACCAGCTTTAGATTCTTCATCGACATAATCCAAGCTGATTGACGATCCAGATTCCACAACTTCAGTACTCGATCCTCCCCCTAAAACAATCGCTGACGGTTCAACAACTTCCTCAGTCGAAATTTCAGTGGTTGTGTATTCGGTTGTCGTCTTCGTTGTGAAATATTTGGTTCCAGTGATTTTAGATCCTTCAATGACTTCTGTAGTGTATTCCGTCGTAATAGCTGTCGTTGGTTGGATAACTTCGGTGGATTCTGAGGAGCTGTACTCAGTGATTTGCGCGATTTTAGGGGCTTCCACAACTTCTTCAGTGGTATACTCCGTCGTAGTGTATTCTGCAGTGGAGCTAACAATCGGGGTTTCTTTGTGATAAGACGACTCAACAATCGCTTCCGTTGCGTATTCAGTTGTCTCTACTGTTGAAAACAAGGAATTGGAATAATATGCAGAATTACAGAAATTTTATTTACCTTGTTGACTTGGGATATCCGAATATTCAGTAACAGTTGTTGTTTTTGTGACTGTAGAACTAGGCTTCGATCCGGAGAGAACTCAGAGGGTACAGTCTCCGTGGTTTCGTACGTCGTGGATGTGGTCGATTCAACTTTAGGGAGTTCCTTAACTTCGGTAATGTACTCTGAAGTGATCGTCGTTCCAGACTCAACAACTTCACTACCCGAACCACCAGTTAAAACCGTCGTTGAAGATCCAGAAACTTCTTCCACAATTTCTTCCGTGGAATATTCAGTGGTTGTGTATTCAGTGGTAGTCTTGGTAGTCGAATACTTTGCTTCGTTCACATCTGCTTCAACATTCGTAAATTTTTCGGTGGAAGATTGTTCTACAACAGTCGTGGCGATAACTGGGGTGCTTTCAACACTGGTTTCAACAGTCTCTACGCTGGTAGTCACAGGAGTCGATTGGTAAGTGGTAGTCAGCTTTGAAATTACTTTAGAAACGTCATTGATTTCTTCAGTCGAATAGTCGCTCTTGGTTTTCGCTTTCGATTCAGTAAATTCTGAGATGTCGAGGGGAATTTCGATCAACTCTGCCCTGTAGACAGTGGTATTATATCCGGTTTTTTCTTCCGTGCTGTAAGCACCTTGTTCAACTTTCACAGCATCGACAACTTCTTCGCCAGAATATGTCGCAACTTGCTCTCCATATTGCGTAGTTGTGTAGTGAGTGGTTGTTACGTTTGTTGTGGTGGTGCTGGATTTGGATTCGCCAATCTCTGTAGTGTATGAAGTTGACGTGGTTGAAGGTTCGACATTGTAAGTCGACTGGATATAATCTGAGGTTGAAGTCGCAGCGTATTCAGTTGAAGAGTATACACCGGAGGAAGCAACAAGGGGTGCGTTCTCACCATCTTCCGTGTATGTTTCGATACAGGTGTAGAATTCATGTTTATCTGGGAAAAACGTAAGTTCAATGTTAAGACTCAAGATCTTTAAATTATGAAATTACCGTTATCTGGAGCAATAGCTGTATCGACAACGTTGTATTCCTCCTTAATGGTGGACTCCGTTGATGAAATAGTAGATGGTGTCGATTGGTACACAATTTTTTGTGAGATGACGGTAGGGGCTTCGACAGACTCCTCTGTGGTGTACTCGGTGGTCGTGTAATGCTTCGTAATTGTAGTCTTCGACTGACCGCCAATAGTAGTTTGTTCTGAGTACTCCGTCGTTTCGAATGTAGCTTCTCCTGAACTGCTTCCAATGTTTTGTTCACCAGTCGTTGTCACGGGAAGCTCTTCCGTAACATACTCTGAAGTGAGAGTCGCTCCGGATTCAACAACCTCAATGCCTGAAGCACCACCTAAAACAACGGTTGACTCATCAACGATTTCTTCAACAATCTCCTCCGATGTTGTGTATTCAGTTATCGTCTTGGTGGTTGTTGAGTACTTGGTCTCGCTTACTTTTGGTGCTTCTACGACTTCAGAAATGTATTCTGTGGAAGAATATTCGGTGATGGAAGCTGGGACGCTTTTAACCGTGGTTTTAACGACTTCGATGGTTGGGATAGCCTCTTCCACAGTCTCCTCGGTCTCGTACTCAGTAGTCGTAGAGTACTCGGTAGTTGTAGTCGCACCAGAAACTGGAATAGATTCAACGGATTCGTATTTCGTCACAGTTTCAATCGTTTTCGTCGGTTCAACAATTTCTTTGATGTATTCCGATGTGCTGTATTCTGTAACGGTGGATTATTTCCTCAGTCACACACTCTGAGGTAGTTTCCGTGGTCGAAGTTACACCGGGTTCCGTGTATTCCGACGTACTGTATTCTGTAACAGTGGAGACCTCGGGAGCTTCAATTATTTCCTCAGTCACATACTCTGAGGTAGTGTATTCTGTGGTCGACGTCACAACCGGTTTGACTTCATAAGAGCTTGACTCGACAATCTCCTCTGTCGTTGTGTATTCAGTCACGGTTGATTCGACTAAATTGCAATATAATTAGAAAATAGCTTTAGAGCTTAATGATCTAGATTTACCTTTTTGACTTGGCTTCGATCCAGAGAAAATGCTCGTGACATATTTGATCGCTGAGAACATCTTCATAAGTCGTGGTAGTTGTGGTCGATGTCTCCTCTGTCACTTTCGGTAGTTCTTTCACTTCGGTAATGTACTCTGAAGTCACAGTTTCGACATATTCAACAACTTCAGCAAATGAATTGCCTCGCAACACCACCAGTTTGACTACCTCTTCGACAACCTCCTCCGTCGTGTACTCTGTTGTAGTGTATTCTGTTGTAGTTTGACTGACTTTCGGTGCTTCGATAACTTCTATAGTGTGTTCTGTAGTCGAGTATTCAGTGGTCGAGGTTGTGGTTGGAATGCTTTCCAAGGTAGTCTTCACCTCAGTGTATGGAGCAACTACTTCTTCGATTGTCTCCACGGTCGTCGTGGTATAGTCAGTGGTGGTGACGTTAGTGATCGGAAGAGTTTCGTAAGAGGAACTTTCCACGATTACTTTCAGCCCATCGATAGTTTCTTCGGTAAAGTATTCCTTGGTCGTGGATTCAGTTGAAGAAACAACTGGCGTCACTGAGCTGTATTTCGTTGTCTTCGTTGATTCCACAGTTTCCTC
>JADGJK010000008.1:0-137896 GCA_027600645.1 Nowakowskiella sp. JEL0407
CAATAATATTCAAAAATCGTTCACTGTAAATGATTTAATAATAACTGTCCATTTAAAAAAAATCAAGTTAAAAACGGCTCTATGAAAAGAGATCAACAAAAGTTCTTCAACTTTAAAAAGATTTCTTGGTGTGCTCTACAAGTTCACAGATTTTAGAGGCTATATGAGATTTGACAAAACAAAACGGTGGAAGCCGAATTTTGATCGAGGAGTGATCACCGTCACGTTGGTGCGTAAATCTATTGGTTGTTTGAGAAAACTGCCCAGTTGTCCGTTCCAAAAGCAGGCGGAGGTTGGGTGTTGTGAGTTTCTGCATATTTGGGGCGATCAAAGGGTGTAGAGTCGCTAAAGCACGTTGCTGCGGAAGAAATGGAAGTGATCGAAGGGGATGGGGAAATGCCGAAATTTGGGGAGGAAGCGTGGAAAGGAATCGTTGTAAACTGGGTTTTAAAGTTCGTTCTATTCGAGTGAATCGATCCCATAGAAGAATTCAGGCGCTCTTCTAACTGACCTAACCATTTCGCAAAGATCTTCATGGCTTGCGTCCATTCAACATACTCAACATCGCCCACGAAAAGGTTGAATTCGATCTCTCCCAGAAATCTCAGCTCTAATACATTCAATAAGTGGTTTGGTATATCCGATACTTTCGCCCACCATCGATTCGAAAACCTATTGTCATCTAAAAACTTATTTGCTAACATAAACGAAACCGTTATTAATTCATATTGCGAAATGGGTTCGGTTGTGTAGGATTTTTTGGCATCATCGACCTCCATTGGCGTCGATCCAAATGCCTCATCAATCAAACTTTCTGCGTGTAATTTTTCTTTCAGCTTTCTGCATTTGTGGTATCTTTCGAGGTATTTAAGGGTTATCATGATAAGAGGCAACTCCCATTTGTGAGATGTTAGGATTCTGTGTGAAAACGCGTAGAGTTCATCTGATGGTCGGGCATTCAGTCCTTCGGCAAACCGCATCCAGCACCTTGGCGACTCTGGAATTGGAACATTTAAAAATAGTAAATGTACCATCGTCGACACGAGTCGAGTTATCCGATTTTCTTTCGCTCTTCGACTGGACGAATTACTTGAGCCCGAACTTCGAACCGAACCCGCTGTCTGCGACGCAATTTTCTCATTTGATAGATGTTGCATAATGTCTGAATGTGACGGTTGAACCCAGTTAGATGGTGGTTGTGAAGAAATTTTCGTTTTCTCGCGGTTTCTACTCGCAACAAGTTGAAATGCATCCATATGTATTCCAAGTTGAAGATTGTAAATTTTCCACTAATTTGTGGTGATAAATAAAAATAAAATATCCCTACAAATTAGACAAGTTAGTGCGCAATAAAACACAGAAATTAGGATTTAAATCAGAGATTGATGAATAAAAAAGTGGGAATTGGGAGCCACCGTTCACCCAAGCAACCGACTAAATTGTAGAATTTTGAACAGAATACCAGAGCGAAATTAGACTATTTGTGGTTATATAAACTTACAAGTTAATGCGCGGGAGAAATGGATGAAAGATTTACAAAAAAAAGATATTGGGCGTTTTTTCTTTCGGGCTAACAAAAGAGGCAGTGAAAAGGGTGATGTTGCCCAAACCCATTTACCACAGCCATCTCAGATTACTTTCGTGAATAAATCCGCTTTGTATCTTATTTTTATCAAATATAATGTGAAATATCGTCTGCTACTCTTTTCTCAAGTTGAATGCGTTCCATTGCTCTGATTTTCCACAGCTACTTTGCTGGGTGCGTTTACTTTAGATTTGGCACAGGCTCCGCTTAGGATACGGGACAGCATAGGTACAGATGCCTAGAGTATTGCTAAATGTGCTTCCATCATCATAAAATGACGTCCGTGCTGCTGTTCCCATTCAACAAGCAGAATTATTGTCTCCGTTGGAACTCAAGTTTCTCAATTTTTCGGATTCTAACCACAAATGTGGCATTACGAAAATAAAATAGTTTTAGATTTCTGGTAGGATGAAAGATTTTCTTTGGGTTTTGTAAGTCGCTGATTGGTCGCACCACATTCTCCCCAGAACGCTTCCTTCTAGCAACGGATGAATTTAGAGGTAAAATTAATTGGTGCCGAGATAAAGCACTTCCAAGAAAACATATAGTATTTATTAAAAAAGTCATCAAGGGCTCAACTGCTGTTAGACAGTATCAAAGTAAATCTTTTCAAACGTGACCGGATAAACTTTAGGATAAACTGTCCAAATGCAGACACCAGCAACGAATGTGCCTTCCAAGATTTATAAACGTTACTATGCCTTCAGGGAAGCCTAGGAATGCTTACGTAAGACATGGTTGGCTAGGCGCAAGCTTTGGGGACAAGATCACCATTACAAATTGGAAACGGAACACAAACTTATAAAAAAAAAAAAAATCCAATCTGCGCCATCGGCAATTTCTGGTTTTTAAAAAACACGTCTCCCTACCTCATCACAATCCGTATTTTTTTTTAAAAAAAACAACAACAATATAATGTCGAGTAGAGATATCGAAAACGGTATCAGCTTAAGTCCCTTAGGCAACGCTCCCCCAAATTTAATTCCTCACGAAAAGACGACAGAGAATGCCGGGCCTATACCAGAACTCAAAGCGAACTTCCTCTCATTAATAACGTACAACTGGATGAGCGGGCTATTCTGGAAAGGTTATCGAACTCCAATCACCGAAAAGGACTTGTGGGTGTTAGGGCCTCGGCACGACCCCCTAGCTCTTATGGAACGGTTCGAAGTCTTATGGGAGGAAGAATTGAAGAACGCTAAAGCTCGAGAAGAGGCAGAGAAGATTGAGATGGAAAAAGAACAGCTTCTTGGCGGCACCGAACCGGTATCAAAGAAGTCAAAAAAACCGGCGAAGAAAAAGAATACTGGCCCTAGGCTGATGTCCGTTTTACTTAAGCAGGTTGGTCGTGTCTGTTTTTTTTTTAATTTGAATGTCTGATTGAATTTTTTTCTAGTATGGAGCATGGTTGGGCCCAATCGGGTTTATTAAAGTAATCAGTGATGTTGCGCAGGTCTTTTCTCCCTTCTTGCTGAAAGCTATCGTAACTTACGTCGCTACCGGTCGCAAAGAGCCCCAACCAATCGGAACTGGGTACGTATTCATTGATTCTTGTTCATGCCTTGTATCTTACCGCTCTTCTTATATAGACTTGGGTTAATATTTGGAATGTTTGGACTACAATTGATATCAACTTTAACTTTAACGTGGTATTTCCATGTTGGACAAAGGTGATTGCTCTTTTCTTTTCTTCCCTTACTTTTTACTGAAATTTTCTCTTCAGTGGAGCTATTTCCATCAGGACTCTAATAACGGCCGCCATATACCGCAAAGCTTTGAAATTATCTGGAGCCGCACGACAAGATTTCAACATCGGAAAAGTAATGAACGTTGTATCGTCTGATGCCAGTAGAATTGAACAGTTCCTTGGAATTATCCATCTCGTCTGGGTATGTAAACATTAGGATACGAATGTTTGTAAATTATATCTGACATTAACATCTAGACCGCACCTCTACAACTGATTGTAATTTGCGCTTTCTTGATTTCACAATTAGGGTAAGCAGAGAGTTTTGCTTTCAGAGTGCCAACTTACCTTTTTTTCTAATAGAGTTGCCGCTGTTGTTGGTATCGCGCTCTTACTGCTCTTCACCCCGGTTCAAGGAATCCTCTTCCGATCACTGTTGGCAGTCAGAAAGCTCATCGCACCCATCACCGATGGACGTGTTAAACAAACAAACGAAGTACTTCAAGGAATCCGAATCATCAAATACTTCACCTGGGAAAACTCCTTCCTCGAACGAATCGAAGGAACACGGCAAAAAGAAATCAAACAGGTCTTAAAACGAGGTTACCTCTCTGCTTTCGTCATGGCTATCGCTTTCGGTATCCCGGCAATGGTCAGCTCCGTTGCATTCATCGTCTACATCGTTTTAACTCCAAATCCGGACCCGGCGACTATTTTCGCATCTTTGGCTTGGTTTAACTTACTTAGATTCCCGTTGATGTTGTTGCCGCAAGTAGTTGGTGGATGGGCCGAGTTCTCTGTCGCTTTGGATCGTATTTCGTCGTTGCTCACTGCGCCTGAAGTCAGTGACCCACCCATCTTCGACAAGAACTCGCCGTACGCTATTCATATCGAGAACGGAACTTTCAAGTGGGAACTTCCACCCCCTCAACCAAATGATCCCCTTGGACCAGCAGATAAGAAATCGAAGAAGAAAAATCAAAAGAAACCCGAAGAACCACCGAAAGTTGACAAGGAAGAGGTGTTGGAAGAGAAGGAAGTAAAGCCGACGTTGAGAAATTTGAACTTGCAAATTCCACGTGGCGCTTTGGTTGCTGTCGTTGGATCAGTCGGTTCCGGAAAATCCAGTTTTTTGAACGCACTTATCGGTGAACTTCAGAAGGTTGATGGTAAAGTCACCATCGGTGGAACCATCGGATACGCTGCCCAACAAGCTTGGATTCAAAATGCGTCCCTTGAGAAAGTGAGCTAAAATCTTCTTTTGTATTTATGTCTTTTACTAATGTAAACTTTATTAGAATATTACCTTCGGTCTTCCATTCGAAAAAGAAAAATACGATCTTGCCGTCAAGAGCTCCTGTCTTGAAGCGGACTTACGAATTCTTCCAGATGGAGATCAAACTGAAATTGGTGAACGTGGAATCAATATCTCAGGTGGTCAGAAGCAGCGAGTGAACTTGGCTCGTACGGTTTACTTCGGTTCAGAGATTGTTCTTCTCGATGGTATGTTTTCCAAAAATTTTGAAAATTTTATCTCTTATTAATATTTAATGAAAATAGATCCGTTATCAGCTGTCGATTCACACGTCGGTAAACGTCTCTTCCAGGATTGTATTAAGGGTGCGTTGGCCGGAAAGACTCGAGTTCTCGTCACTCATCAGTTGCACTTCATTCCTGAGGTTGATTACGTGGTAGTTTTCAAAGATGGAGAAATCACGGAGCAAGGAAAATACGTAGACCTGATGGCGAACGAAGGCGCCTTCTCAAAGCTCATGAAAGAATACGGAGGAGTTGACGAATCTTCAGAAGAAGAAGGAGATTCCGGTTCAGACACTATCGACCAAAACGCACTTGTCATCGTTGAAGAGGGCGGTAAAAAGGTTGAAAAGAAGGAAAACAAGAAAGCTGCGGAATTAATGCAAGCCGAAGAGCGTGCGGTTGGAGCTGTAGCTGGAAAGATTTGGTGGACCTACGGACTCGCCGCCGGAGGAGGTAGCTTCTTCCTTACTTTAGGACTTCTTCTTGTGTTGATGCAAGGAGCGAGAGTTGTGACTGATTTCTGGCTGGCCACTTGGACTGACTTGCGTATTCCTGGATTCCCTCTTGGTGGATATGCTGGAGTTTACATGGCTCTCGGAATTGCGCAAGCTATTGGAACGTTCTTGGTCGGTGTATTCTTGGCTTACTCGGGAACACGCGCTGCTATTTCACTTCACGCCAAAGCACTTTCAACTGTCATTCGGGCACCAGTTTCGTTCTTTGATACCACGCCGCTTGGTCGAATCATTAACCGTTTCTCCAAAGATCAAGACGCCATCGATACCACCCTCATGGAAACTTTCCGAATCTTTTTGTTCACTTTCACAAATGCTATCTCTACCTTTATTACAATTATCTACGTTACTCCCTGGTTCGCTTTACCAATGGCGCCGTTGTTGGTATTGTACTGGTTCCTTCAACAAATCTACCGATCTGTTGCGCGAGAATTAAAGCGACTGGATTCACTCACTCGATCTCCATTGTACGCCTTCTTTGGTGAATCATTCACGGGATTGTCTACCATCCGAGCTTTCGCGGAACAGGAACGATTCATTAAGATTAACGAAGACAATTTGCGAGAGAACATTAAAGCTTACTACTTAATCTTCGTTGCGCAGCGATGGATTACAGGTATATTTCTTATGGTTTAATTTCAAATGAAGAATGTTTTCACTAAAACGGAAAATTTTATTGTAGTTCGTCTTGAATTTATCGGTGGTTTACTCGTATTTGCTGCAGGCTTATTCGGTATTCTCGCAAGAGACTACATTCTCCCTTCATATCTCGGATTATCGTTATCGTACGCTCTGCAAGTAACGCAAATGTTGAATTTCTGTATTCGTCAATTTGGAGAAACTGAAGTTGCAATGAACGCAGTTGAGCGAATGGAGTACTACGGAACTTCAATCCAACGGGAGGCGTCGCCTGATACTCCACCGGATCTCAAACCAAAAGCTGTGGTGAATAAAACTGTATGGCCTGCAACTGGACGGATCGAGATTGAGAATCTCAAGTTGCGATATGCGCCTGAATTACCACTTGTTCTTAAAGGACTTACTTTCACGGTGAAAGACGGTGAAAAGATTGGTATTGTCGGTCGAACCGGTAGTGGAAAGTCTACCATTATGTCGGCGTTGTTCCGTATGGTGGAACCGGAAGCTGGGTCTGTGATTCTTCTGGAAGATGAGAATGGAGCGAAGGTTAATACGTCGATGTTGGGATTAGATGACTTGCGACGAGCGTTTGCTATTATTCCTCAAGATCCAGTATTGTTTAGTGGAACCATTCGATCAAATTTGGACCCGTTTAATAATTACGAGGATAATGACCTTTGGGATGCGTTAGCTCGTGCCAACTTGAAAGATAAGATCAAGGAGTCACCGGCTGGATTGAGTGCGGACGTACAAGAAGGTGGTGAAAACTTTTCGGTTGGACAACGACAATTGCTTTGCTTGGCTCGTGCGATGTTGAAGGTAAATAGGAAGAGTTTACTGCTAAATGTAAAGATTTACTAATGTTTTTTTTCTCGTTTATAGAAACCAAGAATTTTGATCATGGATGAAGCAACCGCCAACGTCGATTTAGAAACAGATGCAATTATCCAACGCGCATTGCGAGAAGATTTCAAATCAGCCACGATTTTAACAATCGCACATCGGTTGAACACGATTATTGATTACGACCGAGTATTAGTTTTATCGCAGGGAGAAATTAAAGAGTTTGATGTTCCGGCGGTCTTGTTAGAGAACAGAACGGGATACTTTAGCGCTATGGTTGATGAAACAGGACCTTCCAACGCGGAATTGATCCGGTCCTTGGCCTTGAAAAAGCAGAGCGAGTTGAATGGAAATTAGACGTAGCGATATAGTTTTTGGAATTTATTTTTCTTTTATCTTGTTTTCTTTATTTAAAAAGGACTTTTAAAGTTGTTACTTAGTATCTTTTTCAAGTATTGTGATTTGGTACACAGGAATATCTCATTGTGAAATACAGTATCTTTTAATTGACCACAGCAGTTGTAGCTTATCTTTTGATGATCAAAGCGTGTCATAGCTCCAGTCTGAGCGCAGATATAGGCGCCTTTGGAGATCGAATCAATTTGGACACTAGCACATACCTTTTAATTGCAATGAGATGAGACTGGGGAGTAAACCTAGATTTGTGGCACTATTCCTTTCATAACATTGTATGACAATTGGTCGCTGATATTATTTCTCCTTGAACGATAAGGTTAACAAATCAAAAGTTAATCAGCCTAAAAATTTCCGATCCTGATAGAAGAAACACTCATTCGAACCAAAAATATACAAATCAATAAAGAAACATGTAAAAGTAAGAAACTAATCAAGTATACTATTCCTCCTGAATTGTTTTTATCAACTTGAACTTGATAATGAATCTTTAAATCGACATCACATGAGCGGCCAAAACTAAAAAAACCCCAAAAAATACGTTGCATAAACGCAAGGGGGGCGATAAACACAGCAGATTATCGGAAACAACCAATGAGGGTTAATCTAATCTTATCTCAGACCCGGACTTAATCTTTTTCGCGATAAATTTTCGGGCAGCCATTTGCAACGTTCTTATCTATGTACAACGTGGGCACAAGAAAGAATTTTTTTATTTTAAAAGCCATGCCATCCCGCATTTCCTGCATTCATTTCCATCATGAGCAACACTACCACTCTCTCCAAATACTTGGCCCTCCCGCAAAACGGAAAAATCAGCGCGACTTACGTCTGGATTGATGGAGACTATGGGTTGCGTGCCAAATCCAAGGTTGGGAGACACTTTTTTTACGTGATGTAAAATCATTAATTCGCTTGTTTTTATTGTGTAGACCTTGGATTCTATCCCAACCAGCATCGCTGATTTAGGTGAATGGAACTTCGACGGATCTTCAACCAACCAAGCTGAAGGTCACGATTCCGATGTTTACATGAGACCAGTTGCTATCTTCAAAGACCCATTCCTTGGAGGTGACAACATCCTCGTCCTCACCGACACCTACCAAGCCGACGGAACTCCAAACCACACCAACTTCCGATTCAAAGCTGCTGAAGCTATGGAAGCCGCTGCCGACTTGATTCCATGGTTCGGTATTGAACAAGAATACACCCTCCTCGATACCGATGGCTACCCTCTCGGATGGCCAAAGAACGGTTTCCCAGGACCACAAGGACCATACTACTGCGGTGTTGGTGCCTCGAAAGTCTACGGACGTGATATCGTTGAGGCTCACTGGAGAGCTTGTATCTACGCCGGTGTAAACATCTCTGGAACTAACGCTGAAGTCATGCCTGCTCAATGGGAATTCCAAGTCGGTCCATGTGTTGGAATTGATATGGGAGACCGTATGTGTTTCTTCATTGAATACTCACGTCAAAAGTATTAATTTATATGTACTTTTCTTTAGACTTGTGGATGGCACGATACTTGCTCGGACGTGTTGCTGAAGACTTTGGAGTCGATGTCTCCTTCCACCCCAAACCAATCAAGGGAGACTGGAACGGTGCTGGATGCCACACTAACTTCTCTACCGAACCAATGCGTCAAGAAGGAGGAATGAAATACATCATCGAAGCCATCGAAAAAATGTCCAAACGTCACAAAGCCCACATCGCCGTTTACGGTTCTGACAACGAACAACGTTTGACCGGTAGACACGAAACCGCAGACATCAACACATTCAAATACGGTGTTGCTGACCGTGGTTCATCCATTCGTATCCCACGACCAGTCGATGCTAAGGGTTACGGTTACTTCGAAGACCGTCGTCCAGCCTCCAACATTGACCCATACGCTGTAACTGATATCATTGTCCGAACGACCTGTTTGGACGAAACCGATGAAGAATGACTCCAAGGTGGTGATGATGTTGTAGTCTCCAATGCAAAAAGTGTAGCTCAAATTAATGGAAATGGTTCTACTGCCCGATCAATTGCATTTGAAGCACGTTCTGGTGCATGTTGTGGAGGCTGCAATATGTCATAATTTTTTTCTCTTATCAATCATTTGTTTTTTTCCCCCTCTTTATTCATATGTTACTTTTTACAAAAAAAAAAGATTAAAATTCTAAAATTTTTTGCTGCTGGTGCTCGCGTGGATGAAAAGGTCCGATATGTTTTGAATATAAATATGAATTCCCCAGTATCTATTCCTCATTGTGCACAACAGACGGATATCTTTTGCCATCACATTTGCTTCAGAAAAGTGTGACGAGACATGAGAGAGCAATTTTGACTCACAGATTTTGGAATGCAAAAGAACACAATATTTATTTCTTATCGACGGGTAAAATTCCGACCAACTTGAATTAATTTCCAGCATGCCGTGTCTAATACATTCAAAGGCAACATGCTCTTTTCATGCGGATTATCTTTACCATCGCATACTTTCTAAAGACTCAAGTCGAGAAGTATTTCGGGATGTCTCATCGATCGCGGCTGGCTCGGACTGGAAGTGCTGCTTCCTGGAGAATATTCGAAAGGCGTCGCTAGTAATACTCCTAATATCCAACGCGACAATGGAAACTTTCTGCGATAACGGTCAAACAGATAATGTTCTTCTGGAATGGGATGTAAATAGTTAATTTTTTTGTTGGACAATAGTATTATTAAAAAGAAAAAATTAGATTTCAATTTCGAGATATCTACTCGGTGATCTTATCATTCTCCCCGTGATTATTATAGACCGCGAAGAATCGGACTTTAATTTTAAAAGGGAGATAAAAAATGGTACTCTAGCGGAAGGTTGTACACGTACTTTTGAAAGTATCTGGGCGGAAATTTCAAAGATCAACGGAATGAAGATTCGATTTTCCCATGAATACGATCTAGAAGCATTGGATAAACGCATTAGTGACATGTACGAAAATCTGAAATAATATTCTTAATACCAAATTTAATTTTCTTGAATTCTCAGCATCCCCATCACATGCTGTGGAAAAAGCAATACAATTCATGTCCTTCTGTTCCCGTGGTCTCGAATTTGTTTAATAAACCTCAAGCTTTCGTTGGACGAGAGAAAGTTTTGTCGAAAATCTCAGATCAATTTGCAAATGTATCCGAAAGCGCGGCATTCATTCTCTACGGCGGACCAGGTATCGGGAAAACAATCGTAGTGTCCAAATACGTTTCCACTTTGAAATATTCCCAAACCACTACGTACACCCACATTCTATTAATTAGCTTTGTTTCTGAGCATACGTTCCGTACCACAATATCAGACTCCAGCGAAACTTTAAAACTTCCACACAACCACGATTTTGATCGATTGCGAGATACTCTTTTCTTGTGGTTTAAAAACAACCAAAACTATTTGGTGATATTCGATAACGCGCATGATACACAATTGGTCAAAAAGTGTCTAGAAACTTTGAATGAGATCAATGGTCACGTTCTGATCACGACACGTTCCAAGAATATTGATAACGGAATACGGCTAGGGATTGAACTTCAGCGAAGGATCCGAATTGAACTTAAGCCGTGGACAGAATCGGTTACTCGGCAATACATTAACTTTCGATTAGATACTCCAACGTCGGACGCCGATGAAGAGGAGAATTTGTGTAAAATATTGCGTTTAGTTGACGGTCACCCATTAGTTGTTGAGCAAATGTGTTCGTTTATGACTACGGTGTGCTCCTGCTCGTTTTCAGCATATTATGAGAAACTTGTCGCGAAACAACAACCGATTTTTGATCAAATTCCGGCAGTCGGAGTCTCAGACTATAACCAGACGCTTGATGCGACAATCAAAGTCACTCTTGATTATTTGAAGCAATGCGGACGGAAAGGGTCCTTGGTGCTGCAAGGAGCAATCGGGTTTGTCTCGAATAAATGTATTCCCCGAACCTACCTTCAACATTACCTTGTTGGAGCTGATATTGATGCAGATATTGATGATTGTTTATCTACGTTGATCAATATTTCGCTTGCAACGTTGGAGCCGGGTGGAAAGTCTGTCTCTGTTCATATTGCAATCCAAGGTGTTATCCAACGTACTCTGAAGTCGGCTGATCTAATAAAAGTTGATTCCAATCAACTTGCTATATCAACAATGGAAAAACTTCTCCCAAAATCAAACGACGGGACATTCCAACAACAGATCATACCAGCTGGAACAGCTTTGCTTCCTCACATCGTCGAACTCTTTGCCACCACGAATTATCCAACGTCCGCGTTGGCGTCAATACTCTTCGATGCTGGATATTTTGCCTTGTATACGGGGTCGTACGGAGTTGCTCAGAATTTATTTGCACGTTCGGGAAATATCTACGGCAGATTAGATGGTTCCGTTTATCGTCAGAATGTAGCAGCTGCCATGAATTATCTTGGAGAAATTGCTAAACGTCAAGGCAAATACGAAGAAGCTTTCAAGCTTTATACAAAGTGTCTCAAGGTGAAGGTGAAAATATACGGTACACAACAGCACTCTTCCATTGCTGTCACTCTTCATAACCTCGGTGATATTGCGAATCGTCAAAGCAAATATACAGAAGCGAAAAGACTTTATTTTGAAAGTCTTGAGATTGATGAGAAAGCGTTCGGAACCCGCGAATGTGCATCTGTTGCGGCGACCCTCAACAACCTTGGAGACATTGCATTTACAGAGGGTGATTTCAAAGAGGCTGGAAGGTTATATCATGAGGGCCTTGCAATTAAAGAAAAGGTCTTTGGAACTCGTGATCACACGTCTGTCGCGATTACCATTCACAACGTTGGAGATATTGCTTACAGTCAAGGCGATTTTGAAACAAGTGAGAAACGGTATCTTGAGAGTCTTGAGATCAAAGAGAGACGTTATGGAACCCGTCATCACGCCTCAGTTGCTTCAACCATTAACAATCTTGGTGATGTTGCTCTAATTCGGGGAGAGTACGAGAAGGCCAGAAAGTTCTATTTCGAAAGTCTTCAGATTAAAGAAAAGGTTTACGGGACACGTCAACATGCGAATGTCGCGACAGCAATCAGAAATCTGGGTGTTGTTGCCGATCGTCAAGGTGATTTCGGCTTAGCGAACGAGCTATATTCACAACCGCTTATAAAACTCACCAACACTTTGCGGTTGCGTTCTCGATAAACAAGCTGGGCGATGTAACGCGTAAATGTGGTGACTACGTTGCGGCCGAAAAACAATACAATACAGCGCTTTCCACGTATCAAACCGTCTTGAATACTCGAAAACATCCGTTTGTTGCTACAACCATCAACAACCTTGGAATCGTCGCGCGACATCGCGGTGATTTCGGCGTAGCGCTGCGGTTGCACCTCGAGTCTATAGTGATATTTGAGAATATTTACGAAACACGGAAACATCCTGATATCGCAGAATCGCTTTCCAGTTTGGGGGATACATACGATGCAATGGGAGATTCTGAGGAAGCGAATATGAGTTTTGCTGAAAGTCATAAGATTTACGTACACTTTTTTGGGAATAGTCATCCGTCGTCTATTGAAGTTTTGGAGAAATTAAAAAGAAAATAACTTGGGTGAAACTGCAACTACCATTGCCAAGTTTTGTTTGTTTATTAATCTAGCAAGCAATATGAAATAAACCTAAATTGCTCTAACCCGACAGCTTACAGAGAATTGTGAAATAGGCCTCCTACTTTATGAGACAAGCATTTGTGGTTCGGTGTTTTTTTCAGAAAATATAAATTCAAAGATGGGATTAGGCTTTGGTTCATCGGATGATCAACGAGTTTTCGTCCTTAACTTGCTTGTCGTTGCAAAAACAAATCCTATCCAATCATTTCAGATTCGGAATGAAATTTTTTTTTATTTGATTTACAATATAATACGTTGGAGGAATATCACATATCTTATCAAAAAATGAAAAATACAGTTCAAGATCATTCACAATGCAGCGCGAACTCTCTTCACAATCGAAAAAATGTTTTTGTTGCTTTTCAACAACTCTTCAATCTCCACGTCCGTCATCGTCATCTTCTTTGCCGACAAAAACTTCGCGTATAGATGCTCAACTTCGTCTCCATAATGAGATCCATCAACCGCGTTAATAATCCATCGGAACAAATCCGCTTGTTTGCTGGTAATTTTTGCTTCAGCCACCAACGTATCCATCTCCCCAAATACTTTCGTTCTCCAGAGCGCAAACGACTTCATTACTGAAAGTATTTTTTTGACTTTCTCACTTCCTCCACTAGCCGCTAATCGCGAGTCTTCATACTCTTGAGTCCAACCGGCAAATCCAGGATACTGGTTTGCTTTTGTATGTCCGTGACGGTTCGGAGTTTCTCGCATACACAGCGCCCGAGCATTCAATGCTTTCTTCAAATTCAATATCACATCCTCTCCGAGTTCTTCAAAGTAACCAAGAATCGTGGTCGTGGATCGTTTGAGCTCAGAGGTTGGTGAAGTCGTCCACGTTGTACCAAAAATTAACGCCAAACCAAGAGTTTCCAAAACTTCTTTTCTCTCTGTTGAAGATTGAACCGTATTCCACAATTTGTCCAAAACACGAACCGAGTCGATCCTGGCCAATTTGTATGTTTGACCGTGGAGATCGTAGGAAATTTCTTTCATCTTTGCGTCGCACTCCTCCATGATTTTGCCGCGAGTGGAAACAAACCGATCTATCAATATACTTTGAGCGTATGCTGTTCGTGCCGCTCTCCAACCAGTCGATTTTTTAGCGTAAAACGATGTAACTGTTTCTCTAAGCGGTCCATCAACGTCAATCATCCTTTTCTTTTTCCATGTCTTTGTTTCATCCACCAAGTCGTATCGACCAGTGCGCTTCTCCAAAATCAAAGATTCCAAGAATGCTTTTGATAGTTCGTCTTTCGTGAATTCTGGCAAAGTCGACACATCTATCCGGGAGACAGCCTTTGCAAAGTCTGGTTCGTCAAGAGGAACAACAAGCAATTTGTTCAACAAATCGAATCGCACCAAAGATCTTTCAAACGCCGGACAGCACTCCACCAAAGCGAGTAATTTTTTCTTCATCGCCGTTGAAATCGCCAACGAGCCGTTTGCAATTTGCTCGGCTGGATGAATGCTCTCAACAGGGTTAAATTCCAAACCATCTTCTGGTACAACACAGTTGACAATCGCTCGGACATTTGGCAACCCCATATCAAGCTCATACAGCTTATATTCCTTTTCCGCCGATCCAGACTCTCTTGCTTCCATCGCTCGCTTCATTCTTATTCGCATAACAAACTGAATCGATTCGCCCACCAATTCCTCATACAAATTCATCATAAGCTTTTTGTTTAACCCCACTCCGTTTGATCTATGTATATAAAAAATGATCGCCGCCACCAGCTTTGATAATGGATCCGCTGGATTCAAATCACCCGTTTCCTTGATTGCTTTCACTGCATCTTTCGCGACAGATCCGAGTGTGTTTCGCAAGGACCATATAATGCACCGCACAATTTCATACTGCGCCGGTGTGAACTCGGATTCCGCTCCGATCGACCGCAGGAAATATACCAAGCAAGACGACAACAAACCCGGAACGAGTGAGGGGAAAATTCGTAAACCACCAGATACCAAATATCCCTGAATCAACCCTTGAAGAGTTGGTAAAACGGATAATACTCGGAAGATTGTTGTTAGAACTTTATCGTTTGGGTGAGCCATGATCACTGCCGTTGAGAACGAGTTTCGAGTCATAGGGTCAAGATACATATTATCGGTTTTGTCTCGTAAGTGTACGGCCGCAGACGCCGACAATACTGTAGATAACGAAATGTTTTTAATAGAGGAAGACCACGCATCCGCAAAATCTGGTTTGCCTAAACTGAAAGCAAAAAGTAAATACATCCAACTTCAACAGCATAAGACAAGTTATGTCACTTACATATCTAAAGGAAACGACACATCAACCAATCTACACATAACCAGCTGAAGAGCGATCTCCATCCACGCCGAAATCTCCTCTTCAGTTCTAGGGAGTTCCTCCAGTCCGTTCAAATACTCGGTCGCCGATTCCAATGTGATCGCACAAGAAACCGGTTGAACTTCAGTTACCCCTACCGACTTAATATCATCCGCTAAACAATTCTTTTTTTCGAAAATTTTCTCTGACCACGATGTTAACAAAGTTTTCGCGAACTTGTCCTCATCCCCAGTTAACTGTTCCTCAAGAAACGAAATTGCACGTCGCAATTCAACACCTTCAGTATCAACCGTCGATCCGGTCATATATAACATTGAATAAATCAAAACTTTCACAGATGCAGTGATGATGTTCGGGTTCGAAATCGTCCTGCAACGCTTTCCACCCTTTTTACCAGCAAATCTATCGCACGTGGTTTGTAGAAGTCCGAGGAAAGCCTCTTTGATTTCTTCAGGCTGGGATGTGGTGTCTCGTACAATGTATACGATTGCGTGATCTCGGCTATCTTCCTCCAGTGGTGTGAAATCTCCTTCATCTGGGAGTCGAACGATAGAGAAACCAGAAGATGCTCCAGATAGTGCTTGCGATGACTCTAAACTAATTGAACGATTGATCGATACTTGCTGCAATGCTTCCATCACCGACACCAGTCCCGAACTCAAAGTTGCAGAATCCGTGCTTCGCGGAACCAGAATAACACCGTCAGTAAGTATCGCAGCTTGCTGATACCAGACAGCATTTTGACTACTATAATAAAGAATCGGAACGATAGTAACGTTTAGTGATTCGATAACCAGGTTCAAAACCACAAACAAATCAGTGGAAGGAGAGTTATGCGCACGCAACCATTCAATTTCCCTTTGAGCTTCCTGAGATTGACCGTTAGAGATAATGTGAGGGTAAGCGTCGGTGATCAAAAAACAAAGAATGTTTTGATCTGTCGTGTATTCATCCAGCAATGAATATAAAGCTGCAGCCTGGTTTTCTGGACCGTCACCACCTCCTGCATTTCCACCATCGCATATTCCAAGTTTTATATTGTCGACCCATTGTATAAGCTGGCTTGAGTTTGCGTCTTTGGGGGATTTTTCCACGTAGCATCCCTGTGTACTTTCACCAAACGTGAATATTCGAATTGAAATTCCAGGTCTATCCGTTTCGCTAAATTTCTTAATCATTTGCTTCATCGCTTGGATTTGACCGGACATTGAGCCTAAAAAAAAAAAAAGAAAAGTTGAATAATTCAATTTCTGAGGGACATATCAAGAAAAAACCAACCGGTGACGTCCAGCAAAAAGACAACATCCAAAGAAGATTTAATTGAATCTTTCATTTTTTCTTTATCAACTGAAAAATCGTTAGAGCAAAAGGTTGAGCTTTTAAACAAACAAATTTTGATGACATTCACTCCGCCACAAACATTCGCCACGGTGAAGTTGCTGTTTTTTCTTTCCTTCATGCACAGTATTTAAGCCACGGCATTAAATGCGCTCCGATATGTTATTATTTTTTTACAGATTTATATGAGTATACGTAATGTGTGTTTCAGATAAAACATTAAAATTTTCACGGTTGATCGAAACGCATACGCACCGTCTTCCAGGGTCTTCTTCATAAAAGGTTATGCTAAGACTTTCAAGTTGCAATAAAAATTGTTAATTTATAGTCGTGGTCTCAAACTCTCTCTTATTTTCTTAAGCGCACTGCAGTCATTTTATTAAACGTTGTCCTAGATCTCAAACTAAATCATTCCTCAACTAATATCCCCCCATACAACCTACTGTAGTAAGAAGATTCCCAGTCAAACTCCTCAACACTATACTCCCGAGTCACAACAACGAGACAGTCGACAGGGAAGAACTCAATCCCGATTTTCTTGGCGATTCAAGTTTCCATGAAATCCGCATTATTTGTCTCATCAGTTTTGTTTTTGGTGGGAATCAAACCGTATTCAACGTTCATCACAAAGTAGCCTCGATTGTACCCTCTGTTTTCTGCATCCGTGGTGATCAAGAAGCGGTCGCGCTGCATCTCCGGGTCACGTGACGAACGACTACTCCAATATAGATAGCTGGTGTAATTGTGAGAGGAGAGTTCGAACTTGAGTGCAGTCTCAACGAAACACTTCACGTCACAAATCACATCTATGATCGTGCCGTTGCTCATATGCTGTGTTTCCCCTTCTCCATACAAACAGTAATACTCGTCAGACTGTAATTCCGGTCTTTCCTCATCTTCACTCAGTCGTTCGTCGCTTTTCGCAAGAACCACAGTCAGTAAATAGAGCGCGGCAATCAATCCCTCATGACTCCAAAACCCGCTCAGAATTACACCGATTAGATCGTCAAACAAAACGGCTTTATCAACAGAGTCTGGGATACGGTTGTTGTCGATGATGCGATTCAAGGAAGGTCTTAAAGCAGGATGATCTCGCTTAACATAGTTCATAACTCGAATGTTCACCTCGTAAGCCGCTTGAGCCAAGCTATCCGTTGCAAGAAGTTTTGCGAGTACTTCAGTGAATACTTCGTGGTAACGCTGATACTTGGCGATGTAGCCGAGAACTTTTCGAATTTTATCTTTGTATTCCGGCCATTTCTGGAATCTATTAAACTGAAACATGTACCAAGTGGGTTTGGTGATGGCAATTGCAAACCCGCAGGATTTTGTGGACGGTTTGACGCACATGTGTGCGTAGTTGTTACTGACGTTAGATGGGATTCGCGGATTACCGGAGGCAACTTCAACCCAGCCTAATCCAAGTCCCGAAATCTCTTTGTAACCGACGTCTTCGTTCGGATCCCCCAGATCTTCTGCTGTAGTGTCAATACTGTCCGTATTTTTACTGCAGTCTAGTGAAGATAAGACAACGGTATCATCAAACTCACACTCAAACAATGACGAACCGGACCAACAATCATCTCGCAAACCTAAAACTCGCACTAATACAGGCCAATCGCAATCCGGCGCGAAACAACTAAGATTGTGAATGATATCGCACAATGACAAGTCATATCGGCAAGGTAAACGAGCGAGACCAGGAAAAAGATGTCGAATTGCATAAAGCTTGTCCAAGTACCAACCGCCAGATCGTTTCGACATAACCTTGACCGCCTCATATGCGGTATCGACAGCATGCAATTCCTGGCGAATGTCTTCGATAACTTGTTCGTCAACACTCTCGTCGAAATACACCAATTTTCCACTGTAAACAGCCTCTTGCACCGTCCAGGTTGATTTCGCCCATGACTCAAGAGCGGTTGCAATATAGGTGAAATCAGACCAGAAATAAACATACGACATTAAATATGTCGCATCGCGAATCGCGAAATCGTTCTTCTGATTGATTGAAACCACATCGCACCATACGTATCTCTTCTTTCCGTCCGGTAAGCTACGGTATTCGCTGTGCTTCTTCAATCCGTCAATGTGCTTCGCGATAACCTCGAGCGCAGCTTCGTACGGCTACATCCGTCGCAACTCCAGACATGCGTGATCGCAATCAAACTGATTGAAGCGTCACCCAGGTAAACCACATCGGGAGTCATCGTATCAATGTCAATGACGCGAACAGCTTGTGCTAAACCGAGTTCTACATCACCCCGTTTGTGACGTGGAGCTGCTTGGTTCAATTGTAATCGTTCATACGCTTTTCGCTTTCTTTGGTAAAAATTTTCAATTCCGTCTTTGAAAAAGGTTTCCATATTTAAACCAAAAAATTCAAGTCAGAAAAAAAGTTTTCATTCATGCTTTTGAAATAGCATACCTTTATCTCAAGTTTTAAATTGGTGGTATCAATTAGCGTTAATATTACTGCGATGATCTTTCTGATTGCAATTGAGAATTTTCGTCTTCTTTTATAAAAACTGAAACTTCGCTGAGGCAGGGACTTTGCGCATTGAGGCAATGTGACATCGCATTATATCCGGAAGAACTCCAAATCACAGCGGAAATGCATTCTTTCGTCACCGTCCTAATAATCGATCATTTAATAATTAGCATGATCCATTTCTCGCAATAAAGATCTATTCTGGCGTCAGTAGCTCAAATGCGTCAGGGTGATTCACTTCCAGAATCCAGGCCTTAGCTAAACTGAAACTAAGCCTTAAGATTTACTCTTCCTTACAGCATTTGATATAGAGAACAGAAATTAGGTAATCAAAGGATTAGTCTACTCGAAAATGTTAATACCTCACTGATCGCGCAAAGTAGGAACCCATTCTCATCGTGTACTTTAGTAGACTGCAGTCGAAAGATTCTTGAAAAGGTAAAATGTATTTCAAAGAAAACCTCCTTTGAAGCAATTATTTGAGTTCGAGATCTCTCAAGTGATCAGATTTAAGAAATATATTTTCGCGAGTAATCGTCTGCGGGTGCCATGTATTGAAGTCGAAAAACAACGTTTTAATATTTTGTTATTTTGAAAAAACAAATGAGATAAATAAAACCAGATGGGGAAAAAAATGCGAGAAGTTATTACTGTATTCTTGCTTCTAAAGGTTCGTGCAGGTGCTTCCTATTCAAGTTTCTTCCTCTAATGTGGATTTGTGAAATTGGAGCGGAGATCAAGAGAGTTATACAAAATAGATTTATTCTGTACTCTCAAATTTTAATTTTGTGAATGATTGAGGGAAATCCAATGCTCTCGGCTTGTCCGCCAACAAAATCAGTTCATCAGCAGTCAACGTCATCAGGCTTAAATTTGGAGATTCACCCAAAATTTTATCAATCGTCGAACTCCACTGAAATTCCAAGTTTCTATCGTAAACCAAAATGGTTACATTGTCGCATATCGCAATAAATCTGCTATTCATCGATAGATTCTGAAGGCTACCCAATCTTTTTTCAATTCGCAGCTCAACAAAATCAGTGACGCGAGTGTGAGAGCGATCTAAAATCATAATTTTGAATACCGTATATCTTGTTGCTGCGATTAAGGTGGGAGAAGAATCTGGAGGTGTGTAGAGGAAGCCCAATTTCGTAATGCATGTACTGAGCGAAGAACTTACAAGCATGTTACCCGTCACCTTACAATAAACGACAACGTCACCATTTCCAAATCCCGCAACAAGAAACGAAACATTCACACACATATCAGCAACCTCCTTCGGTACTTGTATATCGAAAATCCTCTCAGACCCTCCGGCAATCAATTTGCACTTGCGGATCATTAAATCAACGCCCGTTGAGTAAATCTCCTTTCCTGATATCCGCACTTTCTTCACTGCATTCAGATGAAGTTCGACGAGTGCAAGTCTCTCGAAGGTTTCAAGACTAAGAACTTCCAATTGCCTTTTGATTCATAAATTAGAATTATGATCAGATCAGTAACATCCACAATTTACCTTCTGTAAGATCCTGCCACCAAAATGTTCGAATCCCAATCCACATCCAGGCAACTCAACGTATTCACGAGTTCAATAGAGACATATTCAATATCATATTTGTATAACCAGACTTGCGAAAACCTTTTTGAGCTGGAAACCGAAAGGTTTAAGATATCCCAATCATAAAAATTTGAAAATTCAAATACCCAAACACAATTCTTCCATCATTACTGGCGCACACTTCACTAATTTCATAGAAAGTTCCAGGTAGAGTATGTTTTCGGTACCGTCCCTTTCTGAACGATCGATCCAACTTGTACTGTTTGCTCAATTCCGAAAACCAATCTCTTTTCTCTTCCTCGTTTATAGCAGTAAATTCGAACATCAAGAATAGCTGTTTCCATTGATTAGAATTCATGCATAGAGCATAGTGAAATCGCGAAGTCTGTTTAGGATAATTGGTTATGGGAAACTTGAGTTAAAGTATTCAATGATAAAGAGAACTCTTTGTAATCTGGAAAGTGATGGTAAGTCCAAGTATAGAAGAATATTCTCTGTTATTTCGGCAGGTAGTAAGCGACCGAAATCTTTGTGGAGTTTTTTGTGAATCAAGCGCTGAATTCGTGTAATTTCTTCAGGGGTGGCCGCATTAACGATGAATTCCAAGCTAAAAATAATAAACTGTCTAAAATTTTGTAACGAAAATGATTAAATGACGGTACAATTTATTTTTTTCCGACGTGGACAAGACACCGAATTGTCTCTGCAAATTGTCAGCCATGGCTTATTCAATAGGCGAAACAATATGATCCAATCAACGGTTAAATTAGCAAATCCAATTCTGATTACGAAGTCTTTTTTTAAAAAAAAATAATGAACGCTGAGCATGGTGTTAATGACCTCGTTCTTCTTCAAGACATTGGCGAATCAGAGATTGTTGAAAACTTTAAAATTCGATTCCAAAACAACATCATCTACGTATTAAAGCTGCGATTTCCTTTTTATAATGAAATAAATAATTTGCGATGTTTTAGACGTTCATTGGCAATATCGTGGTCGCTGTGAATCCGTATAAGAAACTTGATATCTATGATGGACAATGGATAACAAAGTACAAGGGATCAAACATTTGGGAACAGCCTCCGCATATGTATACAGAGATAATTTCAAATTATGTGGAATTTTACATTATTTCTTACGTTTACCAGATATTCAGTGGCAGATTCTGCTTATCGAGACATGAAAGAACACAACAGGAACCAGTGCGTTATTATCAGTGGAGAAAGTGGAGCCGGCAAAACTGAAGCTTCGAAAGTGTTTTTGAGATATATCGCAGCGGTGAGTAACTCCTCTGAGAGAGTGGACAAAGTTAAGAATCAGTTGATGAATTCAAATCCTTGTTTGGAAGGTATTGTTGTTTCAAGTTTATGTTTATAAATGCTAAATGTAAATTTAAAGCATTTGGAAACGCAAAAACAAATCGAAACGATAACTCATCAAGATTTGTATATTGTTTTTTTTTCAGATTTCGTTCACTACAACTGTACTCTTTTCCATTAGGGAAAATATATGGATTTGCAGTTCGATTTTCGAGGAAATCCAGTCGGTGGTGAAATTACAACTTGTAAGTGAAATAATTTTTTCAACTGTCGACTTCATTTCCTTATTTCTTGCAGACTTGCTGGAAAAATCGAGAGTGGTAAACGCAGCTTCTGGAGAGGTATTACGTTATTTAAAAATGAGATTCCTATCACTGATTTTTTAAATTCAGCGATCGTTCCATATATTTTATCAACTTTTACGAAGTGGAGATGATGCACTTTTAAGTAACCTAATTTATGCAACAAAAACAATCACAATCCTAAATAATCTTCTTAGAAAAACTACAACTCGACGCAAACATTGAAAATTACGCATACCTTACAAAAAGCAATTGTAACACCGTCACAGGAATAGAAGACAAAGCGCATTTTCTCGAAACGAAAGCTGCATTCGATGCAATTGGAATTGATCCACTTACACAACATTTCTTGTTTGAAGGAATTGCTGCTATTTTGCATTTGGGAAACTTAACGTTTGTGAAAAATGATAATGGAAATAGTGAAGTTGAAAATAAGAATGGTATAACTTGTTATTATACTATATGAAATGTAGACTGTTGAGTTTCAAAAAAAATAGCATTATCGAAAGCTGCGAGTTTGTTGGGAATCACATCGACTACTATAACCGAGTGTTTAACAAACAGATCTATAAAGGATCAAGCATCTGGACAGAAAAAATCGATTACTGTACCACTTGACGTTGAAAAGGTAAACCCTTGCTTATTTTGTTTTCATCAGTAAAATAATTTTGCGGAAAGGCAACATATACGAGAGACGCATTAGCAAAAGCATTATACGGAAGGCTGTTTGATTATTTAGTTCAAAAAATAAATGAAAAACTGAATCACAGTAAAGATGGAAGTAAACGAACGCTTATTGGAGTGGTATGGAGGGTTTTGTTTTTTTTTGGAATTTTATTCATCTCGAGCTTAATTTCTGTTTTCAGCTTGATATTTATGGATTTGAAATTATGCAGGTGAGAATTCAGTGAATTATATAAATACCGATTTCACTCACTTAATTTACTTCAATGTCCAGAAAAATGGTTATGAGCAATTCGTAATTAATGTAAGGTAATTTAACTTGGGTGTAATTGTTGTTTTAAAAAATACCTTTTTTGCAGTACTGCAATGAGAAATTACAACAACTTTTGATTGAATTAACGTTGAAATCAGAACAAGAAGAGTATGCGCGCGAAGTATGGTTCAATTTTTTTAAACTTTAATTACCCGAAACAATTTTTAACAAAATAATCTAGGGAATTGAATGGACGGAGATACATTACTTCAATAACAAAATCATTTGCGACCTTATTGAATCGGTAAATAATCCCTTCCACAAAAATGCATAAATTCTGAAACACAGAATATATAGAAAAAAGGTGGAATTATTGCACATTTAGATGAAGAATGCATGAGACCAGGAGAAGTCTCAGATAAAACATTCTTCGAAAAATTGGACGCATCCGCTAATATCGCCAAGCATCCGCATTATCAATCCCGTGTTAATTGCAAATCAGATAAATTTTTACTCAACGAATCTGCGTTCAGACTCAAGCATTACGCCGGAGATGTTAATTACCATGTTGAAGGATTTATTGATCGGAATAATGACTTGTTGTTTAAAGATGTTTGTCTTGCTGTTGGCCAAAGCACCAAAAAAGGGTTTAGAGAATTATTCCCGGAATCAGATGGTGATAATAGTCGCTCAAAACGTCCGGAAACTCTTGCAACACAGTTCAGGGTATCATACAGGATTGCTTTTTTCCCCCGATTTGCTTCATATAATAACTGCTTTTCCAGAATTCCATGAACGCATTAATCGAGAATCTAATGCTAAAAAATCCGCATTACATCCGCTGTATTAAACCAAATTCCGAAAAAAGATCGAGTCATTTTGACCAGTCATTGGTAACCCACCAATGTCGATACCTCGGACTACTAGAAAACGTTAGAGTGCGAAGAGCAGGTTTTGCGTATCGCCAAAAATACGAAAAGTTTTTAGACCGATATAAAGTGATATCAAAAGAAACATGGCCGAACATACGCGACGAAAGTCGGGCGGGTTACCAGAATGGTACAAAGATTGTTTTAAGTGAGTGTAAGATTGATGAGAGTGAATTCCAGTTTGGAAATTCCAAATTGTTTATTAAACAGCCAGCGACGGTGAGTTTAATTTTCAAAATTAATGAATCAGTGCTTTGAACTTGGGTGATTCCGTTTTCTTAGGTGTTCCATCTGGAACGTGAGAGGAATAAGAAGAAGAACTGGCTGGCTTCTAAAATCCGGGCACGATATTTAGCTTTTCACCAGCGGAAAAAGTTTTTATATACCGTTAGTCTAGTAGTACATTTGCAAGCCTGCTTTAGAAGGCACAAGGTACGGATTCCGATTTAAAAACACGTGATAGATTCTCACATGGCTTTATTTTAGCTTCGAGAGGAGTATTTGAACATTAGGAACGCGGCAATTGTTATGGAGAAATTCAGTCGCGGACACTTGGTAAAAACAAATGACTGCAAACAATTCTATAAAGCTCATAATAACATTATTTAAAGACTAGGAAAAAGCTTAAAGAAATTCGTCGAAAACAGCCAAAGTTTGCGGCAACGCTGATCCAAAGAACATGGAGAAAGTTTCATGTATGTATTAACTTGGAGAAACTTTGCGATGTGGTCAAGGAAGCAAATGGACACTGGATGCAAGTTTCATTTGCTGTGGCAATTCCACCATCCGTTACGAATCTAAACTTGAAACGGATTACCTCCAGACCGACCTCGAAAGGAGGATTTTATACGGGACCCTTGAGTGCGGCACGAGTCAAGTACGCAATGGATGTATTGAAGAAAATTTATATCAAGATAGAAGTAGTCAAAATATGTGCAAAATTATAATTCTATAAGTAATCAACGTCACTTGCAGGCCAAGAAATATAGGGACGGATTGACCGCGGAGAGAAAAGCATATTTGCAATGGAAGCTAGCCGCACTCGATCTTTTTCAAGGGAAGAGTTCGTACAAGAACAGGTGAGAGTAAAGCAAAACTCCACACTCTAAAAGTAAATTTGCATCATTTGCACAGTTTTGAATCGAGCTATGTAGCTGATCGAATAGGCATATTGTCGAACGACGATATGAAAAAGAAGTGGATAAGAATTGCTTCAAAAGGTATTTATGTTGTCATCTGGTGTTTTTGCGAATGCACTGAATTTGAAATCTTATTCAGCTGGTGAGGAAATACAATACTCGATCCACTGCACGAAACTCCATCGGCATTCTCCATTAAACGATTCACCACGCATGGCGATCATTACAAATCTTGCCTTGTATGTTTTAGATCCAAAGTCATACTCACTCAAAGACCGAATGTCATTTGAGGAGATTGCAGGAATCTCGGTTTCTTCGTTGAGCGATGGGGTGGTAATTATTCACGCCGAAGGAAATACGCTGCGAAAGAGTCAAAATTTGAATGCTTCAAATGATTGCTTGAGATCGAGTGGTAAGGGAGACATTTTATTGAATCTGGAAAAGTACGCTATAGAGTTTGCAAGCAAGTTGTACCTTGCGCTTAAAACCACAAAGAAATCGCCCAGAATAATTGTTGATCCAAAGTATTAAAGATCTCTGCTTTGAAATTTGATACAAGTCGATAACTTTGATTTTATTTATAGGATCACATATACCGTCGACAAGAAAGTGTGCGTGCTTTTCTTTCAACAAGAAGCAACTACAAAAACAATCATCAAAAAAGGAAATGACAAAGATTCATTCATAGTAATGGTTAAACAAAATTGAAATTAAAAGTAAAGATCATATTACATGCGAAAACTTAAAAAAAGAAAATTCTGTGCGCTTCGATCTTTATTGCACAAGCCACTCCACCCCATATGTGACAGAAACCCACACACAAAACGCCAAGGCAGCAAATGTGACGAAAACAAACAAAAAGCTAATAAAACACCACGGGAAGCAATGGGGACAAAAAAAGCCAAAAAAAAACATGGATTCGCGCCAAAAGCATCCATGAGATTCTGTGTTTGTTTGACAAAAAATGATTGGATTTGCGTTTGTTTGAAAAATCTTCATTTCTTGTGTCACCTACCAATCAAATTCAAATCTTTCGAAAAAAACAACATTCAAAATGTCCGATGATGTTACTGCTGTAAGTTGCTTGCTCTGGCTTTGCTTTTTTCTTGTTCTCCGTCGTCTTATCTGTAGTTTCATCCGTGTTTTGCACGGTTTTTACCCCTTTTTTTAATTTGATCTGGACTCGGTTTTCTAATTTCTCTTCTTTTCTTCTTTTGTAGCTCGTAATTGACAATGGATCCGGTATGTGCAAAGCCGGTTTCGCTGGTGACGATGCACCCCGTGCAGTCTTCCCTTCAATTGTCGGTCGTCCCCGTCACCAAGGTGTTATGGTTGGTATGGGTCAAAAAGACTCCTACGTCGGTGACGAAGCTCAATCCAAGAGAGGTATTCTTACATTGAAATACCCAATCGAACACGGAATCGTCACTAACTGGTAAATGCTCTCTTGCTTTGGGGTTTCCTTTACTTGCTTTCATTAACACTTGAACTCTATAGGGATGATATGGAAAAGATCTGGCACCACACTTTCTACAACGAACTCCGTGTTGCCCCAGAAGAACACCCAGTTTTGCTCACTGAAGCACCTCTTAACCCAAAAGCTAACCGTGAAAAGATGACCCAAATCATGTTTGAAACCTTCAACACTCCAGCATTCTACGTTGCCATCCAAGCCGTCTTGTCTCTCTACGCTTCCGGACGTACCACTGGTATCGTGCTTGACTCTGGAGATGGTGTTTCCCACACTGTACCAATCTACGAAGGTTACGCTCTTCCTCACGCTATCGTCCGTCTCGATCTTGCTGGTCGTGACTTGACTGACTGTAAGTTTTTGCTCAATTGATTTATGTATCATCTCTTCTGACTTTCTCTTCATAGACTTGATGAAAATCTTGACCGAGCGTGGTTACTCGTTCACCACCACCGCTGAGCGTGAAATTGTCCGTGACATCAAGGAAAAACTCGCCTACGTTGCTCTTGACTTCGAACAAGAAATGCAAACCGCTGCTCAATCATCTGCTCTTGAAAAATCATACGAATTACCTGATGGACAAGTCATTACCATCGGTAACGAACGTTTCCGTTGCCCAGAGGCTCTCTTCCAACCATCCTTCCTCGGTCTTGAAGCTGCTGGTATCCACGAAACTACTTACAACTCTATCATGAAGTGTGATGTCGATATCCGAAAGGACCTCTACGGAAACATCGTTCTCTCCGGTGGAACTACCATGTACCCAGGTATCGCTGACCGTATGCAACGTGAAATCACCGCACTCGCTCCAAGCTCCATGAAGATCAAAATCGTCGCACCACCAGAACGTAAATACTCTGTCTGGATCGGTGGATCTATCTTGGCTTCGTTGTCCACTTTCCAACAAATGTGGATCTCCAAACAAGAGTACGACGAAAGTGGTCCATCTATTGTACACCGTAAATGTTTCTAAGTAGACCAATCTTCAATATCAACGTAACATTAGTTTTTGGGGGAGTTTTAAATCATCTGTTTTTTTCGAGGGAAAAATAATAAAAATCTTTCTTTAAAAATAAATTATAGACAAAAAAAAAATTTGTGCAGCCCATCTTTCTCTTCGAAAATGATTGAATTTCATCGTGAACTTTTCCTTATTGTCACATTGCAATGGCGAGAAAACGACAATCCAGAAAGAGCGCAGCCAGTGAGCCCGAAGAAGTAGAGAAAGATAATGTTACTCCTGAAGAGATTATAGATGATGATTCAGACAACGAAATGCCTGCTGCAAACTTGAAGAGCGCCGTGTCCGAGAAAGCATTATCGTGGAAGGATAAGCTGGAAAAACTGAGCAAATTACGGGTATTTTCACTTTTATTTTCATTTCATAATTCTTAGAGAATTAAAAGCTATATTAAAAAGGTTGAAAGTCGGTCATCTAACAAGCAAGAAGTAATAGCAGAACACCGAATGAAGAATGAAAATCCCAAAGAGCTAATTCGACATGAAAGGAAACGTAAAGAAGCGGAGATGTTATTAGCTGAATCGGTAGGAAAAAAGATGAACACATTTTAAGGAGATTGGAACTTTACTAAAATACATAATATTATTTATTTTTTTTTTCTAATTCAGAAAGCGCAAGAGGAAGGCGACGATATAATGAGAATCAAAGCATACGAATGGAGTGCAGAAGAAGTTGAGCAATGGGAAGAAAAGCAAAAGGAGAAAGCAGCACGAGTAGACAAAGGGTTTACAGGTTTGCCTCAGCAGCACATAAAAATAATACGAACCAATTAATTTTTTCTTTGATAGATTATGGTCAGGTCGCAGAAAAGAAATACTGGAAGCTCACAAAGGAAATGAAACCAAATATTCAGCACTACAATAGCCAAAAATCTAAAGTAGAAGGGAACGAGTCGGCTGCGAATAATGAATTTTATCGCGATGCAAATTCGCTTGCGTATGCTCGTCCGGACGATAAACCATCAAAGGAGGTACTTGATAAAGTTGTTAATGATCTTGAAGCGCAGTAAGTTTTTTTCTGAGGGTTGTGATGCTTTTTCTGGAAATGTTTTGATTTTTTGTTTTCAAGGTTGGAGAAAAGATCAAAGTTCTCTCGGCGAAGACCTTATTCAGAAGATGGCGATATCACGTTTATCAACGAACGTAATATGCGGTTCAATAGGAAGATTGCTCGGGCATTTGATAAGTATACTACGGAGATCAAAGCAAATTTCGAAAGAGGAACTGCATTGTGATTATTTTTTTTTAAAAAAAATATACTATATATAAGATCCTGAAATTTAGAAAAAAAAACAAAGAGATTTTATTTGTGAGAGCTAATGACATATAATCAGAATTAAACCGCTTGATTCCCTGGTGCATTGGGATCTTGCTTAAGAGATCCAAGAACTTCCTTAAATCTCGACAAGTCCTTTCCTTTCGGCGCTGCGGCTTTCTTATCATCCACAGATCCCGATTTTACAGGGTTAGTGCTTCCTTTCTTCAACGCAGCGCTGTTTGTTGAAGGTGCACTTGCCGACTCGATTTGTTTCGAAATAGCAGTCTAAAGAAAGATATTATTCAGAAGTGCACAAATATAGAGAAATATGATTCTATGAAAACGAACCCAAACGTTTCCTGTTGGTGACGATGCGGCCTGAGGTTCCTTGGCCAAATCTCTATTCTTTGCAATCCCTTTACTCTTCTTATCATTGTAATCAGCGTAAAATCGCTCAAGTGCATCCTTCGCTTCAGCAATTATTTTCTGGTGTTTCTCCTCCGATTTAGCGTCTCGTTCGGCGATAATGTTTTGAAATTCTTCTTTCCATTTTCTACACAGCAAACAAATTTAATATCATTATGCGCTTGAATAAATTGGCATGATACCTTATAGATTCTGGTTCTGGTTCTGGAACAATTGGCAACGAATTAATACTGGAATAACCGGTGTTTACGAAACCAATTTTTTGGGCTGAATTTGGTGCCATGGAGGTGCTCATCATTGTCGGCGAAACATAGTTCTAAAATATCAAATATTGGATAAATATAAACAATTAATCTCTATGCAACGATAAGCATGCGAATAAACTTTCTGTTTTTTACATTTTGAGATCCATAATCACTACCAGTTGGGACAGAAGGAATAATTGGAGCGAGAGGTAAAGAGTTTGAAATAGTTGAAGGACTAGAAAAAAGCGGAGAAACGGATTGCTGGAATGCGGGAGTGACTGAGGGCGCGATAGGCAATTGCGACGTAGTGGATGAAGTAGTTCCGACAAAGTCGTTGCCGAACAACGCCGCTTCGTCCCCTAATGCAGCTCTTTCGCGAGCTAAAAATTCGGCCGTTGGGTCATCTGACGAACTTAGGAAATCTGCAAAGTCCGACATTTTAATTGTGTGTTTTTTCCTTGTCAATGATCAGTTTGATTGGTGGAAACATTGTTTCGAGAAAACTTGAAATATAAGTGTTTGTTTTGTTTGATTAGCGTAAAAGTATTGTTTATGGATTAAGTTTATACTCTTAATCCTTCTCTGTCATCCTCGCGATGTCCTTGCGATGTCCTCACGGTCTGTTGTGCACAGGGATCAACTCAGCTGGAACCCATAATGCGTGCTTGCGAATTCCATATATCAATCGCAGTCTGTTACTGATTCAAAAGTTCCATAATTTTCATTAATTCCAATTGAGAATATCAAGATTCAACCCTGTCCACGAGGGAACTGCCTCAATTTTGTGGAGATTCCATGATGCGAACTATCATGCTTGTGTATCGGAACGTGAACGAGTGGTTCAGGACACGAACGATAATCTAGTGCTGAATTATGCGGCTGTCATTCGGTAAAAACGTAACCAACAAAATTTTGCTGTCATGATTAATCAAAATAAATCTTCCATAATACAGGTGGGAATGTAGAGTTGAGTCGAGAAATTATGGCAGATAATAAAGCAGAGAAATAAACGACTACAGTTTCTCACATGACAGTGTCAATCACGAAAATAAGTCGAAAATGGATTATTGTTCAGGTGAACTGTTTATTTGTTCTTGTGTGTGTCGTTATTAATATAAAAATTTGGGCTTGCAGATTCATCAAACTACATCTCTAAGGAAATCTCCATATCAATCATTCCGATTTCACCACCTTTTCCCGCAAAACCACACATTGAAAAAGTGTTTATTTCCTACAACTCAATCTGCCACGAAAATAAATCTCCGCATTATAAAATAATGCTTCGTACACCACCATGGGTTGACTTATTGTTTCATTGGACGAGTTATTTTTCTGTGTTTCAGTATACGACGATGGCGAATGATTCAGGATGGAATAAGAAACCAAAGAGAACGCAAATTAAGACTCGAGTGAATGACGAAATACTCGAAAAATACAGTACTGAAGAAAAAAGTCATCATCACAATTTTAAAAATTTTGGTCGTTTGTTGGAGGACTGTATTTTGAATTGCATAACGAAACCAGAAAAGTAAATACACTTCCACATCCAATTTTTCAATTTTAATCCGACATTCTTCTTATTTCAGGTTCTCAGCCGTACTTTACGTTGACCAAAACGAAATGGTTGCAAGTTTAGATTTTAAAGAAACCAGACTTGCGTACAGACAAGTTGATTTATTTAAATTGGATTTTAAACCGTCTCCTTGGAATATGGTCGTAGATGATGTTGAGAATCAGTTTCAAAAAGCGAAGAATCAGCTTTTGGTTACGAAGAATAAGTATATACATATGTTGGACGTCATTGCGCGAAGGAATCCTTCTTTGCTCTTGGCGTTATCGGAGAGTATCAGTATGAATGATAAAAATGCAAGTATCGTTGACAAGAGTGAAAAAAAAAATGCACCCAAGAAAGGTAATCAAAGTTTTGAACTTTAACAATCAATTTAAACCTTATCGGAAGTTTCAAGCACTGTTTTCCAAAACTATACATATTAGATTGATTGAAAGCAAAAACACCATCGAGGAGCTCTTCACCATATCATTCTTTAAAAAGGTACGATAATTATTCTAATTATTACAAGAAAATAGTACAAAGTAATCTTTTGGAAAAACCAGTCAATTAGCCAGAAATATAATTTTTACTACCTAACAATCACATTACATTCGAATTCTTTCTTTCACTTCACTTCTGAGGAAATTACACCGGAACGGTTTCTTGAGATTACAAACATTATGGATATTAATGTAGAATACAATCTCGTTGATGAAGACAGGAATTCAAGATTAAAAATACTCGGGTTTAATCCAAATGAAGGTGTTGGTGGTGTACTGGGCGTATTCGTAGGAGACTGTATTATGGGATCTGTTGAAAATCCGCGACGGTTTGCAAAAATACTTGTTTAGCATTACATTTTTTTTCCAAATATCTAAACCATGAAATATTTAGGTGCTTCGCATCGTTGCAAATATTAAATGAAAAAGATTTCAAATACATACGCTTGGGTGGTGTTTCAGGGCAAGGAAAGACTCGTCGTATGGCGAAACTGAATTTTTTGGAACGTGTAATGTCTGTCGAACAGGATATTATGGGTTCAATTATTTTTTATGAAACTAATGGAGAGAAAGTTGCCAAACAAGTCCGAAAAAAGTACAGTCAGCTTAAGGTATTTTGAATGAAGTTGATTATGCACTGTCTCCGCATTTTATCTAATTTTGTCTAGGGTGAGATGGAATATATTTCGGATCGAACAGATAAAATCTTAAATATTGCACGAGAACGAGACCCAAGCTTGTTCTCGCATCTTCGAGCCATGAAACAGACAACGGAAAGCAATTATGATGATGCAAACTTGAACAAATCGGAAATTCTGAGAGTTGAAAGGTCGAAAGTAGCGACAAAGACAAATTTAAAGCGATCACGAGTTGTTAAACAAAGAAATTCTGCAAATGCTGCGGAAGAAGATGAATTCTTGATTAAATTTAATGATGGAATATTACCATCCAAAATTGTAACTTCTAAAATTCCTATTCAAATATAGAAGATAAATTTCAAATTCTAATAATATCTAAGAAACTAATGTACAAAATATACTAATTTCCAGAAAGTGCCTGCCATTTGGCTTCGCACCAAGGGAGCGGGGGAAAGCAATTAATATAACGAAAGTCTTGACAAAATTGGCAATCATTGGTCGGAAAAACTATGATCCAAATAAAATAAAAGAGTAAACCACCAAATAACACCACTCCGATTGTACGTAGAATGTACTCTACTATTTTGCCCCACCGGAACGTCCGCATATGTCGTTTTGGCAGAAAAACGAGAGATAAACATATCCCAACAACAAATCCACCAACGTGCGCAAAGTTGTCGATTGAAGGTAGCGTACCCACAAAGAACACGATAAGTATCATCAATATCAGTTTAAAAAATTCCCAGAGAGGTCGGGCTATCAGTGACCAATTAAAAATCAAGTCCAACAGCAAAGCGCCAATTAATCCTGAATTTTAAAAATTACATTTTAAATTATAAATATTTCAGATATCAAAATAATTACCAAATAACGACCCACTAGCTCCAACTGCACTAACTCCGGCAGAGTATTTTATACCAAAGAGGAATCCGGCCGAGCCACTAACAAGGTAGATAATTGCTATTCGCCACCAACCAATTTCCTTTTCCATCGGGAATCCAGATTTTATCTTCAAAACCAAAAATGTTGAAACAACACCATACATAGGAGAGCATTTACCTGAAATAGCAGATTGAACACCAGATGGACGACTCCGCCGTGCAGAAACATCGGGAAAAAAATTCGATACCATTGATCAGGGACTGCTCGATCACGAAATCCACCAAATCCACAAATGTCATTCAATGTACACGTAGAGTTTTCACCCTTAACGAATGGCGGACAAGTGAGCGAGGTGTTGCCGGTGGGTATCTTCTGTCCACCTAGTGTTACGTTTTGTTGCATACATGGCACAAATCGAGCTCCCATAAAGATTAATGTCTGAGATAAACAATCAGTAAAAGCTGCAGCGCATTACAGATGAGATTTACCTGTGGAGAGGGCCCAATGAGGAAATTAAAAGGATTGGTTTGAATGACGGAGCCTGTAATCTGCCAATTCAAAACCAGAGAGTATATCATGAGTCCAACTTGTATAACCGTCACTATTATTAAAAAATACGCCTGATTCTGCTTTGGACCGATCGTTTTATATGTGTACGCAGTTACGTCTCTCCTTATTGGTTCGTCCGTAGGAAGTAACGGAACCTGAAGTTCAGATTCAGATACTCGGTATTTGGACTCCTTGTAATTGGACTCTAGTTCGCTTGTGTAAGTTTTGGCCAGCGTTGCTGAAGAACCTGAATAATCTGATGCACGATAATTATCTTGCTGTGTTGAATTTCTCGCGGAGTTAATTGAAGGTGTATTATTTCGAATTTCAGTGGGTCGCAGGTACGTGCTTCCAGAAGAATATCCGTCTCGTGAATTCAAATCAGTTCGAGAAACTTCCGATTGTGAATATGAGCTTCTAATTACAGAAATCTGCGGAATGTTTTGGGTGTTTCTGTCGCTGTTAATTACTGATGAAGTTGAGTGGGGATTGTCGCGCAGCGGGTAGAAAGTTCCGGTGTATCTTCGTTCAACGATGGCCAGATTCGCTTCGTCTAACTCAATGTATTCATTGTTATCATACTCTGCATTATACACGGGAGCATCGTTTCGAGGAGACATTGGAAAAGTTTTAAAGGCGGTCCAGCCTTGTATCTGATCATGCAAATTTATTTCGCTGAATATAATGTGTTATAATGTTTTGTTAAATATCTTTCATAAACTTTCAATTTTTTTGGTTTATTTTGTTTGATTAGTGTTAAAAAAAAATGATTATGGATTATTCTGTGGCTGATCCTCTTCTAATTCATCATCAGCTTCCTCTTCTTCTCCATCTTCCTCTTCTTCCCACTCTTCTTCGTCCTCTTCCTCTTCTTCTTCTCCATCAGTGACGCCCTCATTGGTTTCAGATCCATGCTCAGCTAGCACTCTGTCAATGGCAGCGTCTATATCCTCATGATTTTCTTCTAATTCCGGCTCAGTAATTAATTTGCCTTCTTCGCTTTCTTCCATTTCAGTTTGTTTGTTTTCTAATTCATGTACGACATTTTCTTCCTTTGCATGGGAGCTAGTTTTTTGTGGTGCCGTTGATTTGCCCTTACTTACGAAACTCTCGATGTTCTCCGACTCGTAAACATCATTTGTATCGTCATCAGGTTTGATCTTTTTGAGATTCTCGTCTTCGTCAATTTCTGAAACATCAGTATCAACTTTACCAGCTGTGGTGGATCTTTGCTTTGACTTCGCCGATATTGGTGTAGCTTCTTCAGTGTTTGTGCGAGACTTTCTTGGTTTTTTGGTTTCCTCGACAGTTTCTTCAGTTTTTGGTTTCTGAGCTTCTGCAGAAAAATATATTAGAGTCCAAATTCAAATATGAACGCACTCGATTCACCCACCCTTTGGATGCGTCAACTCTTTAGCTTTTTGTATCGCATTATTCATCGCATTGATATTCGCATTTGCTTTCGGATCGGAGTTATTAGGAACATTACTATTTTCTCTATCCAATTTCGCTCGAACTGCTTTTGGCCATCTGTTTGAGTTTCCAGCAGGTTTGCGAATTTTGTCCATTAATTCGTTGTTTATTGTTGCTCCTGCAAGTGGCGCCGACGTGTGTAGTATCTTGATTTGGTTAACGTTGTATTGTGTGCGTTGAAACTGTGCGTCTACTGGTACGAGAACGTAGCCTGAACCGGATTCTATTTGGTCGAGTGATGTTATTGGTGTGCCATCGGTTGCGTAGATTTTCTTGATGTGAGAAAGTGGAAGATTTTGTTTATTAAGGAACTCTAGAAACTGGAGATAGAAATCAGAATCAAAAAATTGGAGCAATCGCAATAAATTTACCTTTGGAAGATCATTGTATCTATTTTGCTTTAATGAAAGCGTCCATCCACCATGATATTGATCTCCATTTGGGAAAAGTGTGATAATTTTCGGAGGCTAAAGAAGTAAACCCATAAACAAGAGAAAAAATTTCACAAAACCAAAAATTAAAGCATACCAATTCGGTTTTTTCAATTTTCTTTTGGTTGGTATTAACAAGATTAATAGTTTGGTAATTTAATTTCTGAAATGGTTCATGTCCGGCACAAACAATGTTTTGTCCATTCCTTAAGTCTTGGAGATTCTTTATTCGTTGGCCGGTTTCAGCATCAAACAGTTTTCGAACATATCCCCCTTTAATTTGCAAAAGTTCTGTTAACCCACGTAATAACTATTTTTGTGCCAAATATAAAATCAATATTTACTTATTTATTATATAAAGCTGATTTCAATTTTACCTGATCAAAACTTCTGCAATTTCGATAGTTTAACACCAGGGATTTGTATTTATCAAATTCACCATTTGGAAATACGGCTACACGATATGCTTTTGTCTGAATGACAACAGAATTACAAATTATCTTTCCGAAAACAAAACATAAGTTCAATTACCGTCGAGGTGAAAATGGGAATCTCTTTTTCTTTCGGTTTATTTGCAAGATCCAACTTTGAATCCCGAACCTTATTGTTTGCATAACCATTCAACCGGCGACGCTGATCATTTACCATGTTGGCGGCCTTATTTGCCAGTCCTTCTGGCATTTGTGCGATTAATTGGTCCGGCATGTTTGCAAGGATCGGATATGGAACTTTCTTAAACGATTCTCCTGACGAAGCGACATAGTTTTCATTTTCTTCTAATTCATGTAAACCGTGAATTTGTCGTCCTTGCAGATTGTAAATCTTTCGTACTGCTCCGTTTTTAAGGTCAATTTCTGAGGAAAGAGTGTGAAGTAACTTTCGATAAATCAACCATCAGTTTCTTGAGCTTAATAAGGAATGCAGATTATAATTCATACCTGTTCCCAATTTCTAAAAACTCGACCAGAAACGACCATCTTTTTACCCGGATGAAACATATCACCATTTCTAAATATTCTGATTCTTCTGGTTCTATTTTCAACTTGAGGATGCCTGTTCACTGACTGAATGGCAGAGTTGTTATCCTCCACAAAACTCGACTCTTGGTTTGAAAGTTGTGAAGAGATCATGATTGTATTTTGTTCAAACTATATGAATACACGTCGATGGATCAAGTATATGATTTCTAGAGGGTTTAGAGACAAATAAACAGATATGAAGATGTATCGAAAGAATAGATCTGACTGATGATTGGTTAAATTTTGTTTACTATCAAAACGTTGAAGATTTTAAAAATAGTAAACGAACTAAAGACGCGATTCCGTCAAGTTGCACAAGGAATTCAAAGAAGAAAAAAACAACACGAATGAATGAGGCAAATGAAAATGTAGCGCCTGCTGCAAATGTAAACGAAACGGATAAAATCGAGAAAAAAAGAAGAAAGAGAACGGTAAAGGAAAAAAAGCCAAGGGATTTGTTACGTTCGAAAGTTGTAATTAGAAGACTGCCACCGAATCTCCCGGAAGATATTTTCAAGAAAACTGTCGCAAAGTGGTTGGATTTTGTTGACTGGTCATCGTATTATCCTGGGAAGATCGCTCAAAGGTACGATAATTTCTCTGGTTTGGAGGCGTAATTATTAAATTTATTACAGCAAAGCAAAAGAAAATCGGTTTTCTCGCGCATACCTCAACTTTACCTCCGCTGACGCATTATTGGAATTTTATCAGAACTACAGTGGTCATGTTTTTTTGGATTCACAAGGTTTGTTTAAATTAAAGTCAAGTCGGCAATTATATTCAACTATTTTTCAAGGGAACGAAAACAGAGCGGTTGTTGAACTAGCGCAGTGTCAGAAAACACCCAAACCGAAGAAAAAAGTTGACTCGCGTATGAATACGATCGATCAAGGTAATTGAAATGTGTACAACTTTGACTCGGAGTTTATCCAGAATATAGATCCGGATTATTTGGCTTTCGTCGAATCGCTTAAAAATCCACCTGCTGCTGATGTCGCAAAGCCCGCCGAAACCAATGAAAACTCTGTTGAAAAGCTCGAGAGGAAATTAATGACCCAGCAACAGCAACATATTCAGCAACAATATCTGGACGCCCTCGGAAGCAGCGTATCCAACAACTCTACCCCACTTCTTGACGATCTTCGTGCGAAAAAAGCCGCTCAGAAGGCTAGCATTGAGCAGAAAAAGCAATTGAAAGCGGCGAAACGTGAGCGTGCCAAGTCTGCGAATGTGTCTTCAGCACCACTGGTAAAAGAAGTTAAAAGTCAAAAGACCTCCGCCAAGGAAGAGAAAGAAGGAAAGGGAGCAAAGGTTCAGAAGGGTGCTTTAGATAAACTGAAGAATGAAATTTCAAAGACTTTGGATGAACCGAAAGAATCAAAGAAAGGTGGGAAATCAAAAGAAGAGGGGAAAAACAAAAACGTATCGCCGCGATCGACCGAGCAATCGACTGAATCTTGGGATGCGTCAAACTCTCGTAAACCCGACCAGGATTCATCGAATCACAGCAATGCAGGAGACGATGGTAGGAATCAAATTGGGAGGGGACCAAGTCGTGGTGGACGAAAAGGTAAAGGAGCGGGTAATCAGAAATCAGCCCAATCTCAGCAAGGGCCTCGAGTCATGATAATGAAACGTGACGGTACAACCACGACATTCACGGCCGGTGATGAAGGGAAGTAGTCTTTGAAAATGCCGCATTTGAATAACAGGGATGGGATGCGAGGAAATGATGCTTGCCCAGGGGAAAGTTTTTGGACGTTTTCTCGATAGGTGCCCGCAAGAACCATGATTGGATTTAGTAAATAAAGCGATAAGAAAAAGAAAATATTATATCATAATAATCATCGAGTTGTACAAACAGTCTGGCAAGTTTCTCAAATCAATGATTCAGCCTTTGTGCAACAATCCGCAATCATTATCTTGAAATTCGCGATATTCTTTTTTTGAAGAAATGGGGAACAATAACAGCGCGTCGAGTAAGGACGAAGATGTAATTTTTACTGTAGACGGCGGTGTATGTGTTTTTTCCCCTTTTATTCCTGTTTTTTTCCATGGGAGTTTTTTTAACGGTCAATTCCAGTTTTTATCCCCACAGGGGTTATATTCAGCAGAATCACACGACTATAACGTTAAAACCGTTCAGAAACTAATAGCTGAGAGAAAAATTGCCCCGTTCTATAAAGGTAATATTTTGGGTGGAAATTTACCTTTACCTTTTTTCCCCGCTCGGCTAACGCCCACTTGGCAAAGGTCTGAATGATGAGCCATTGGAAGCTGAAAATACTACCGATGGTACCGAAAAGCTATCTTCTAAGAAGGATGCGGCCCCGGCTTCAATTCAACCAGAAGAGTCAGATGCCACTTTTGCAACTTCCCCCTCTATTCCTGTTCCGCAATCAGACACAAAAATTCCAGATTCACTTCAAGTGCCAGAAGCAACAGTTACCTCAGCATCGGCCCCGATTTCGCAGTTCAATCAAATATATCCTCCACAAGATGTCGAATTTTTGTCTAATCACTCACGAAAGCCTAGCAACTCCGACGCAGCCTCTATTCGTTCGTTCAAAGGCAAAAGAACTCTATCGCATTCTTCCTCTTCGAGCGGATTGAAAACATTCTCAACGAAAAAGAAATCAATTTCGAGTCAAAAGCAACACGATATCTACGCTATTATTCCCCCGGAAGAACTTTACAGAGGAGCAGTAGAATGTCCAATTTGTTTCCTGGTAAAATTCTTCACGTATTTTGTCCTTTTGTATTATTTCCCACTCACAAAAAATCCTTACTTGAATCTAGTATTATCCACGAAATATTAATTATACTCGTTGTTGCGATCAACCTATATGCACAGAATGTTTCGTGCAGATTAAACGACCAGAATCCACCATGGAGCCTGCAGAATGCCCTTATTGTTGCGAAACCCACTTTGGAATCACCTACCACCCTCCACCATCACTAAATCTTTCTCAGTTGTACGGATCAACTCCAACACTTATCGAAGAAACTCATAAACACGACGTTTCATCCTCTAGAAGAACGAGTCTATTAAAGGATGGTCCTTACCAGTCACAATCGGCAAACTCATCATCAAATAGTCTTATATTCGGTAGCATCGATAAGCATGGAACATCACCACCGATTGGATCGCCATTATCTGAGCATTCTATACGGTCTGGAGGGTTCGCTATTACACGACCATTTGAACCGAAACAAAGACGGAAAAGTGCATTAAGTTACAAGAGCACACTTGTGGTAACTTCGGGTATATCGGATTTACTTTTAATATTCCTGCTGATGTTGACTGATAATTTTTTGTCAAGATGATATCAGACCTGACTGGGAACGAAAACATCAAGCTCTAATGATTCAGAGGGATCTCCAGCAACGCAGGATGACAATGATGGAGGCTGTGATGCTGTCTCGTGGAATTGGCTCTGGTCACTCTGTGTCTCGGTAAGTTTCCTCAATTTGTTTTGAACTCAGCGATTAATATTAGGAATAGGTTGAGCGAAAACGCACCCATCAGTTCTGCAGATGCCGCGTCCGCATTACTTGAATCTTTGACCCTTGCAAGCAGAAGTAACAGACCAGGTTCTGCGGGAAGTGGAGGTTCTCGCCTTGAATACTTTACTGGTGAGTATCACGTATCAGTGTGTGATTCGCCAACAAGTAAACTAAAACCATTTATATTTATAGCATTGCAGAATTTTGGCGCCGATTTTGAAGATATGATGCTTCTTGAAGCTATGCGAAGATCTTTGATTGAATCTCAACCAGAAAATACCCCTACTTCGGACGAATCTGAGAACACCGACAATGCCGATAGTACAGAAGCTCCACCTCCACTACCACCCCGAACAGATGAAGAATTATCTTGAAAAGTTTTCTAATTATAAACAAATATAAAGTGATCGAATAAACCAAAATATTCCGCTCCACATCAATTCGACCTTGCCTTTTCGCAATTTCAAAGAATGGTAACAAACAAGTACTCTGGCTCTAAACCGTCCTTTAAATCATTTTTTTCATGCTTTCGCCCACGAAATAAATTCCCTTCATCCCCCAATTTATCGTTTTCCTCCCTTCCTCCGTATATTTCCGGCATTCAAAAAACCGACTATAAATTCTTTTCAACAAACAACGACACGACTTTAAAGACACCAGCAAAAGATTTTGTATCCTTTGTTAACGCCTCACCGTCTCCGTTCCACGCCGTCGACGAGTCACGAAAGAGATTACTGAGCGCGGGATTCACCGAGATCAAAGAACAAAACGATTGGAACGGAACGTTGAAACCTCTCGGAAAATACTTTTTTACTCGAAACCAGAGTTCGATTGTTGCGTTCACGATTGGTGGAAAGTATGTCCCGGGGAATGGATTTAGTGCAATTGGTGCACATACTGATAGTCCGTGTTTGAAAGTTAAACCGCGATCGAAGAAAGAGAAGGTTGGGTATTTGCAGGTTGGAGTTGAGTTGTATGGAGGAGGATTATGGAATACTTGGTTTGATCGTGATCTTGGGTAAAAACTATTTTGCTTGTTTTTTTTATCATATGGTTGGTATTGAAAATGTTATGTATTATGGTAAAATAGGATTGCTGGAAGAGTTCTCGTCAAGAAATCTAACGGTACTTACGAGCATAAACTAGTTCGTATTAATAAGCCGATTTTGCGGATCCCAACGTTGGCGATTCATTTGGACAGAACTGTAAACACGGAAGGATTCAAGTTTAACACTGAGATTCAATTGGCGCCAATTCTCTGTTCTTCTGCTAAGGCCGCGTAAGTTTTTTTTTTTTCACTTGACAGTGCGCGATTGTTAATTGTGGATCCATTTCAAGCCTTGATGCTCCTGTTAAAGCTGAAGGAGAATCCGCCGAAGAAAGACATCACTCTGTCCTTTTCAAGTATTTAAGTGACGAATTAAATGTTCAAGGTTGGATTATCTCTTTGTATCAAAAACTGCGTTCTCATTTCCTTTCAGCGAATGAGATTTCAGATTTCGAACTTTGTCTTTACGATACTCAAGGTTCGCTGATTGGAGGCGCTCTTGACGAATATGTTTTCTCACCTAGATGCGACAATTTGAACTCATCTTTTTGTGCTCTCACGGTAAAGTTAATTTGACTCTGTTAAATGATTACTCAAACCTTTTTTGGCATAGGCGTTGATCAAAAGCGAAAATTTGAAAAATGACACCAACATTAGGGTTATTGCTTTGTTTGATAATGAGGAAATTGGATCGCAATCGGCATATGGAGCTGATTCAAACTTGCTCGCCACGACTTTTAAAAGATTATCCGAGACCACAATCGGAGTGAGTCCCAACAAGGTATCTTATTTTTTAACAATCCCTGAAGCCTGAAAATGATAACAATTTCCTTTTTTAGTCATCGTTCGAACAGGCTTGCATTCGCTCATATTTGATTTCGGCTGATATGGCACATGCTGTTCACCCCAACTACGCTGAGAAACACGAGGAAAATCACCGACCCCAAATGAACAAAGGAATAGTGATCAAGCAGAATGCCAACCAGAGATACGCAACAACAGCTGTAACAACTTTCTTGTTGAGAGAGGTTGCAAAACAGAAGAACGTTCCTTTACAAGAATTCGTGGTAAGCTTTAATGCCTCTTATCTTTAAAAAATAGGCGCTGATACCTTTGAACAGGTTCGCAATGACTCTGCCTGCGGGTCAACGATTGGTCCTATGCTCTCTGCAAAGTTGGGAATGCGCACGATCGGTATAAAATTTAACTTCAAATTGTATTTTCTTTGTGTTAATACCCCATTAGATGTTGGGAATCCACAGTTGAGTATGCATTCCATTCGTGAAACCTGTGGGGTTGATGACATCACATTTGCGATCGATCTTTTTCAGGTGATTTGAACAGCTAACCAACGTTCAATATCAACTAACGCGTTGTTTTTCTTATCAGTCATTCTTTGAAAACTTTGCACAGTTGGATTCTAGGCTGGTTGTGGACTGAGAATTGCACTGTCTTCGGAGCCCATTTGTGAAACAACCCTTTTTTCTTTTTTAAAAAATTGTTCGTTGGGACAATTCGTCGTAATAAAGAGCAGTCATTTAATTGGAAACACAGCGGAGCCCTGTTGTTTACCCTTTTCCCTCTTCTATCCTCTCTATTTTATGGACAAGTTCACCGGCTTTTGAACTTGAAAATATTCCTTTCTTCGTTTCGCTCGATTTTATCCCATTTGTAACTAGCTATCTCCTCTGTTTAAACCCTAATTCTTGCATTTTTTTTTTATAAAAATTATTTGTAATGAGTGTGCCGAGTAATTACATTCAAGAAATTCTCACAAATGACGTCGCCGACGAAACTGCACCGCCGCTCTACGAACCGCCCACTCAATCAACCGCGACTCCTCCACCACGGTCTGGTAGCATTCATTATTCGGAGCGGCTATTGCATGAGCAGCTAATAGCAAATGGGATACGTCCACCGCAACCCTCTCCGTCGATTTCATCCCCCGCAATAACCCGACCGAATTTACCCATATCTGAACACGTAATGCTTACCAACAATGGTAATTTTGAGAGTAACATTGGAAATCTTGCAAGTGGAAACATTCCCATGCCACCAAATGGACCCGGAATGATTCCGGTCAACCAAATGTCGAATCTTCGCATAGGAATTGAACGAACTCACACGTCGCCATCTCGCCTCCAGCAGCCTCATGCTCAGCAGCCACAACCGAATCCACAGAATGCGCCTGAGAGAAATATTTCCTTACGAGAACGATCACAACCAAACAACAGCATGTCTCCTAATCCTAACGCTCAACGACGCTCGTCGTATAGTTATATTCCCAATCGACTGGAACGGGAACCAATCAAACGGGTGCCAGATAGTTTATGCGTTCTTGCAACGTCGGCGGATCGAAAGAGACACAAGAATAGTCCCATTTCCGTGGCGATAGTTCCCAATCCAGATTGCAACACTTTATTGGAAGGTTATCCCGGACTCGGAAAGGCAAAAATCAAAGGGATTATTCGATTGTTGGAAAAAGAAAGTTTTGGAAACTGGGTTATCGAGGCGATAAAAACTTCGTTTAAAGTGAATGCCAACCTTTTCGTTCATTTTGGAGGGGTTGAAGAAGAAGGTATTTTATTTATAAATTCTTAATGACGTAGCTGATCTTGAAATTTAATTTTTTGCTTTCTCAACAGGTTTATCCATCGCAAATGGTGCTCAATTTCAGAAATACGCATACCAGCTGCATCCAACTTGTAAAATTTCAAATATCCCCGACAACCTGATTGAACCTCATCGTAAAAAAGTATTTTTGGATACAAGTCGTGGACCGCTTGACTTTCCCTTCGAATTTCGTATCCCTGATAACATTTATTTATCACCTCCGTGTAATGCTGTAGATTCGAAAGGCGACAACACCTTGAGTATCCGATACGAATTGAAAGTTCGGGTAACGGTAGCGGATTACTCCAGCGAACGGATCTCGATGTCGGAAGTGAGCCGTAATTTTTTACTACCCCACTTTCCATGTTTTCGCCGTGATATTGTGACAAAAGCCCGTATCTCACAACCAATCACTTGGATTTCTACTGATACACAACCCCCCAATGTGAATAGTGACGAACTTTTACCACCAAACATATTTAATTCAGCAGGAGAACCTGCGTTTAACTACAACATTTCGTTGGAACCTCAAATATTCGGTCCTGGTGATACGCTTACGTTCAAATTTAGTTGTAAAGCCGATCAATATTGGAAGGTTAAATTCATAAACTTTATATTGATTGAAGAATGGACGACTTACGCATCGCTCGAAGCTGGTAACCATCGCGAATATTCGCATACCACAAGTAACGCCTCGATCAGCAGTCTCGGAAGTCAGCGTGTGAATCGCAAACACAACGGGTACCGGGAAATTTTGAATCAACCCTTCAAAGAAGACTTCAACGGTCAATTCTGGGGACAGAACGTACGCACCTTTGTGGTCCCCTCCCATATCAATGCGGATATCGAGGACCAAAAGCACGAAGTCGTTGAAATTCTTACTCACCGCGTTGTTGTGCAGATTGGAATCAGCGACAGAAAGAACCGAAAAATTTCCCTTCACAATTTGAAAGCGAACGGACCTATTCGCAAAGAGCGATCGAACTCTCAGTCTGAGAAAGACGAAAAGAATCGAAAATCGTCGGGAACGGTAACTTCTACGTCATCGTCGAAGGATATGTTGATCCTAGAGGCACCAGTGTTTGTTACTTCTTCCGCCGAATCTTTGCGTGACCTTTTGCTGATTGCACCCGAATTGAATCTTCCACCAATATACGCGTCTACTTCAAGAGCCAGCATGGACCAACAACACCACCAACAACCTCAACATCGATCGCTGACAAATTTCGCACAACCGCAAGTGCAAACGAATAACCTCAGAACCGCTCCAGTACACGATCCGAATTACCAACATTCATCCTCTCTGCCTCGTGTGAATTCCGCCCCTCAACAATTTGTTCCGGATTTATTTATGCAGGGCGGTTCATCTTCATCTTCGACGTATGATCTACCGGGTGATTCCCGCTCTGATAACCCACCCAGACGGTCAAAGTCGAATTCAAAGAATGTCTTGACTGGATTTTTTATGAAACGGAACGGGAAAAATAATTGATTCCATTTTTTTGTCGGCTTTTTGGGCTTGCTGTGTTTGTAACTTTTCTTTGTTTCATTTTGTGATGGTGTGGAAGCTTAAAAAAAATCATTTAAACAAAAAAAAAAAAAAATCTTCCCTGAATCGAAACTTAATATTATTGATCTCTTTTGTTACTGTAATTCTCTTTTTTTTTTGTTCTTTTCTCTTTGGTTAGTCATTGCCTCTATTACTTTCCCCTATTTTCCTCTTACTTTTCGAAGTCATTTATTGATAAATAAATTCTGAAGGACATCATGTGTAAAGTTAAAACTTTAAAAAACAAATTTCCACCCATTTTCACCTAAATCAAAACGCAACCCTGCTTCGTGCGTCATCAATCTTCCTGACTACTTCTCCAATAGTACGATCCAAATCATTCGCAATCGCAGCTTTTTTGTCATTCGACAACGTGGAATACTTCTCCACAAGGTTCCCATCCACACAATATTTAACAGGAATGAAGTAACTGCGGTAAGACAAGTGATCACGTCCACATAGAGGAGGAAGTTCCTTTCGCATCTGCATCTCAAGAGTAGAAAAGAACTCCGCATCATCCTTTGACGCGAACGGTGCAAATATCCCAATTGAACCTAGAAGCGTTGTGTACAAAACAATGTCCCGAACTCCAGCCACCAACGAAACTTTATGAATCGACGTTATCATATCCCCAACATGAAATTCCGCCAGATGCATCACCTAATAAAGAGATCGAAATTTGCTAATTTGACATTAAACCAGTCGAAGAAAACGTACCTTGTGAGCTGCACCACCCAAATATCCCTTTTCATACATAATTCTCGTACCACTCGGATCATCATCAACTTCCTCTGAAGTCTCCGCCGGCAATCGTACCATGAAAAACTGTCCAAACTTGTCACCACCAACTACCGTATCATAATCAGCCATTGCGGTCGCTGTTATCCACCGAGGCAGCGAATCGTCGGCAAATATGACAATACGATTATCTACATGTCGATATGTCGCGTAATGAACAGACTCTTGAACATCGCCTGCAACAATTCGATTTCCTTGTGTATGGAGAGTTAATATGCAATTTGGAAAGCCCTTGTGAAAAGAAAAAGAGAAGATCGTCAGCAAAAGTTTGCACTTTAACAAACATTCGTTTTGATTACCTTTGTCTCGCATTTCCTTAAAAGTTTCTTTTTTCCAACATCATAAATTCTCAATATTTTCCCCATACCAACAAGCAACCTTCCTTGGAATGCGCAAAGTGCGTTCGGAATATCCTCAATTTGAGTCTATCATAAACCAAAACTTAAATATAATAAACGCGAATAAATGTATACATCTTACCTTGTGAATCAACTCCAACGATTTACCGTCCGGGGAAACCTTATATGTGTGCAAAAATCCAGCAGAACAGCTTCGTGGGGAAGGAACAACATCCTTTGCAGTTCCCACAATCACATATGTATCGTTCGGCGTTCCATGGAATACGCAAGTCGTCACGCTAGTTCAGAACACGCATTATCCAGTTAAGAGATGAGACAAACGACTAAAACGCACCTGAACGCCGCTTCGTTTTCGTCCAAAAGATAAAGTCCAACAGTTTCCACTGCCTCCGGATTGATGATTCGAATACAACTGGCCCATTTTCCCACGTCACCCCTTGGCAATCCAAAGTGTTCTACCGCAAGTTCTTCGTGGGTAGAAGATCCATTTGAATGCGTATCCATATGATTAGCCTTAAAAAGAAAGCAAATAAAAGGGTAAGAATATTCATCCACACTTAAGCCTTTACCTTCTCTGAGACAATTTTTGCTCGGTCCGTTGGACACCAAGTTTTGTGGTCGGATTCCACAACGATGAAGTTCTTGGATGGAGCATGAAGAGCAAATCGTCTCGGGGTATATTTAAGCGGAATGATCGTTTGGTTAAACAAAGTTCCAAGTTTCTCAACCATGAAAATTCGTAACGTGTGGCCCACCACAGCGACAAAACCTTCAGGACACTGTTCGGAGGAGAAACTTGATCCATACTCCAACGGGTGGTACCTAAAAAAGCAAGTTAATTTTTCCTTCGAAAAATCTTAAAAATTTGAAATTTATACGATAATGGGGTCAATTTATTTCGTCCTTGATACGAATAATTCAACCATGGCCTGCTCGAGAGAGCAAAAACAGCAGAAAGTCCTTGAACCTTAACAGGAAACAGCTTAACTGGCCTTGAACCAAGGAAACGAAGTCGACTGTCAGTTAATGTTCCAGTTACTGCATCTAACGCAGTTCGGAGAAGTACACCGTTGATAAGACCAATATTCACAACTGTCGAGATTGTTCCGGTTTGCGTATCTGTCATTTCAGCGATGACAATAGCTTCTGGGGATGCATTAACAGCCTAAGTTGAGTTAGAAACCAAATTAAATTATCTAAAATTGGAAACAATACCTGCATACTCATCGGTTGTAAACAACTGTCCGGATCCAAAGAAATAATTCTAACGGTGTTATCAGTACATCCAACAGCCTATGATTTGTACATCAGTAAGAAATTTTGTTAAAAATATTATTTTCATGAAACCAACCAAAAACTTTGACCGAATTCGACCAGCAGGAATCGGACCCACTGCTAGAGCACTAATCGCGGATGCCATTTCTCTACGCTCCCGATATTCATTTAGTTGACCTCTATTGTCCAATTCGAAGTATACGATTTCACCACCGGAAAGTGCAATCACAACCTGCCGTTGATTGCATGAAGCTCGAACAATAGTACGATTTCCTGGTGCTTTCCACTCATTTACTCGTCGATCTGCTCTAATATGTCTGATTCCTTGGGGATATACCTAAATGAAAATTTTAAATTACTCAATTCATGAACAAAATAACGACAAATAAACGAAAATGGGGTGTGCAAACCTGAACCAAAGCATCGTCTCCTAATTGAGCTACAGTCAATGTTGGTGTGGTAGCTAAGAAACCTGTATCGGTTACCTCTTCTACCGTCTCTCCAATCGATAACACCAACGTTTTATTTAAGAATGAGACAACAATAAAAGAATCGAATTGTTCTAATGGAAATAATGAGGTAAAAAAACATTTCATGATAACAATCTTACCGCTTGAGGTTCTCTTCACCGTCCACACAGCGTTGGGCACACCTGGTAAATCTGACACTCCGATTTCTGTGACTTCAAGACCATGCCGTAAAATTCTGAATGACGATCGCGAACCGCGTCCACATAACGTATATATCTGTGGGGAATCGTCGTTCGAGATGTTGATAACTTTCGAATCAATCAAAGGAGCGAACGAGTCCATTTCGTCAACCGGATTTAAATTTCGAAATCCTCGAGGGTTGAAATAAACAGAAACCTCCTGATCTTGCGGTAAATAGATTGCCGAGAAATCTTCTTGTCCTTCTTCATCATTTCCGAGGTCTAATATTTGGAATAAGCAGCTGAAAGACACATTTTAGTAAGCAGTGAAAATCAAGAATTCATATTATTTCACATACTGATTTCCAAACTCTGCCGCCGCAAACAGAAACCCGCTTTTCAAAATATTCATGGAATTCGTCACAGGGAGTGTTTCGAAATATTTGATCTTCATATTAGAGATACCGATGCGTCCATCGGCATTCGGCTCGTAATCAATCGTGATTTTAAATATATCGCCAAGTTCTGTTTGCGCGAAAACAAAAAATCCTCTTTTCAGCTTGTGAACTACGCTTGATACAATAATCACGGAATTATCAGAGGCTTTATTGTGAAGCGGATCAGGTCGGCGGGGAATCGGCAATCGCAAAGCAGGGTGGTTCTGATGTCGCCATGTGATGTAATCTTCTGAACAGACTAATACTCCGCTCGGACCATCCGCTCCACCGGGAACTGCAATCAGCTTGTTCGCTCGTAAATCAATTGGAGTGCTCCATCTTCGGACCACGTGATTCAAACCCAAATCCAATTCATAATATACAAGTACCTAGTTAAATAGAATAACTGTAAGTAAAAAATGCATTTTAGAGAATTTCTGTACTTTTTCGCGATTTTGATAAGCTTCGCCTGTAGGATCTTGATCTGCTTCAGAATAATCAACTTCAATACAAGCAAAAATTGGATTGTCGAACCCAACATCCACGGCGACAAGGTCCATTACAATCGAAGAAGCTTTGTGCGCTTCTAAGGGTGAAGAAATCGTCAAGTTCGCCGCCGTATCCCGATTTAAAATGTATACAAACTTCTGCTTCTCCACAGCGCCAATCATCACCGCTCTTCCCTTTGGATCAGCCGCGAGATATTGTCCCGGGACAATTCTTCGACAACCAGATTTTCCAAATGTCTCTTGATGAACTTTATCCAATACATTTTTCGATGGATTGTACTCTAAAATGGTAATTTTTCCCGAGTCTGTTCCGACGATAATATAATCTACAAACAAAAAGTCAAATGAACGTTTACAAAAATTGCGCAGTTTATGAAACGAACCTTTGGAACCGCCAGTCAGACGAAAAGGTACTAGAGATCTGATTACACCGAATACATCGTGAGATAAAACAACAGACAATTTTCCGTAGTCATCGACTTTCAACAGTTCAAGCACAGAATTTCGAGCAACGAGAATCTCTTGGACTCTCTGGCCAGAGAAATTGCCAACGACGGAAATATTGATAGCGGAGGAAGATTGTAGCGTGAGATTATTTAAGAAAACCGGAGTACTGTTGGACGCTGTGGTCATAATGTCGAATTGGAATTATTTTTTTCGTCTGTCAAAAGGAATGTTTGTTTCGGTTCCTCCACCAATTCTTTCCTGCGTTTTATATTATCTTTCTCCCGATGATCTTTCGGCCTTTCGCTGTGCGTCAAAATCTTGCTACATTTTAGAGCGTAATCACGGTCCGTTTTATCTTTGCTATATGCTTGCATCGAAATTTGCTACTATTCAACCAGAGCAAATGGTTCAATTAGAACGTGGTCCGCTCTCGAACGATCATCTTTCAAGCCAGAAAAAACTTTTTGCATACTCGTGCCTAATGGAAGCTTACGCCCTTTCATGTTCGATCGCTTTAGGATATACATCACAACGACGTCCTTTATTTCTGTTCGCCGATCGTGTCGAATCAAAGGAAAAGTGTGGAAGCTTTGAATTTTTGAAAAACACCGACTTTGCCGAGAACTTTCTGATTGCTGCTCCTTCTGGGAACGAATACGTTTTGATCGGTGCGTTTATTTACAATAAGCACGACCATGGCCGTTGGTGTACAATCACGAGGGCAACAGTGTTTTGTTCAGAGAGTACATTTAAAGATCTCAGCGAGTGGAGAAACGTATCTGTTCGTTCAGTGGCGGAGTGGGATTATAAGGAGGATGAAACAGACAACTACCAACTGGAGAACCGCGGAAATTTCGTCTATGAAATTAGTGCGGTACGTGATTTAACGAGCCACTTGGGGATTGAAAACAGATGGGATTTATTGAAAAGTTATATCAATTCCCTCATTAATGTTGATATATTCTCCTGTGAGTTTCCTGATACGTCCGACCAAACCGAACATCAAATTAGCCCAAATATACCTCAGTCTGCGTTTTCGGCAATCAAAGAGTATTTTCATGATGGCGATGTTGAAATGAACGAGTTGATAAATTACTTTCACTCCAATTTCTTAAAGTTGAACTCTGAAACAGCGGAAATCATTTCAAAGAAGTGCGCGAAAATGTTACGATCGGCTGCGGCATCAATTTCTCGGACGAGAATGTTGCATTTGCTTGAATATTTGGATTTTGATTATATTGAACCTTCGACCTCCGATGAAGACGCTGAATCCTCAGAATCTGACTTGAATTCCGATGAAAATGACGAAAAAGATTACGACTTATCCGCAGAAGAAGTAAAAGAACTCGAACTCGAACTTGGTGAACTACTCGATGAGTCGCATGGTGTGAACTCCGATGAGCTGCAAAGTGTCAACCCTATACCATCTGGTTCATTTCCTTCGAAATTTGATTTTGATGAATTGACGATCAAAGCACCCAGAGCTTCCTATTACGAATTCTTGCCGAACGCTGACGAAGTAATCAAAAGAAGAATTATTGTGATCGATAGTCAGAACCACATACTCGGTTATGGCGACGAAGGATTTTCAGAATACGGATGTGAATTTTTGATAACTTCGAATTTTGGGTGCGTATTTTTCTCCGTTCTTTTCGCGCATGACCGTGTTCGTTCTTCTATTTCGATCAACGCCCAGATCAGACCAAATTTCGATTTTTCAGCAACAATTCACCAACTTCCTCAAACACTCACTGAAATTTTTACGATTAAACCCGCTCGTGTTCCAGAAAATCAACGTACCGCGATTAATCTGGATTCGTGTAATCAGTTGATGTCATTACTGGAGCTGGGAGATTGGACCCCGCACGTATTCGTTATATTTTTGTGTTGTGTGTTTGCCGGAGGATTGGTGCATCGGCCTGGTTTCGAGGACTTCAGTCGAGAAGTTTTGGATATGTGGGATGTTAGTCATCCTCAGAGTTATTCGAGTTCTAACAAATTTCTTTGGTTCGCGGACTGGATATCTAGCAATATTGTGAATTCTAAAGTTTGAATAAATCTCTATCTCAATTGAGTAAATATGAAATTTTGAATATTCTTTTTTATTCAATTTTATTGTTTCTGAGGTTTAAAGAAAGGGGTTTTAACAAAAATGTTTATAAATACGGAAGAGTTTAACAAAAAACATTGGTTTGAAACAAGAAATTCATCAAATCTCGTTGAAGAAGATAACTTGTTTACTTTGTTGCAATTCCATCAATTGTGATCGTTGTACCATCGATGTAATCCGTTTCATCAGTGTACAAGTACAGTGTGTAATTCCCTTCGTCAAGGTTGTATGGGACTGTGAATGTCACATTTTTATCGTAGAGCTGGGCCTTTGCTATGGTCGGGGATTGTTTTCGGTTTGAAATAACAATTGTAACTGGGACATCGTCCGTAGCTCTAGTGTAGTTCCATCTGACAGTTTGTTCCGATAGCATGCTCCATCTTTCAGGTTCAGTCGGAGAAGTAATCGTAATACTACAGAAGAAAATTGATCAGTTTTTTTTAATATTGTTTTCATTAGTAAGCATTACTCGAGAGGAAGATATGCCGCATCTGCAGCAGCAAGAATTATTATCTTGGGTCCATTAACGTACTCAATTTTGCGGTTGTAAAGGTAAAGATAGTACGTTTCGTCATTTTTCAAGTATGAGGGGACCGTAAAAGTAACATTTTGATCCGAGATTAGCGCTTGAGTAATAGTCTTTGAAAAATATCTGTTCGCGAGAATTATGTTGATTTCCATATTTCCATCCCAACCATCGTTTTCCCATGAAACTGTTACGTTGGTTCCTTTAGCCCAGTAAGTTTTGGTTAAGGGGTCAGTGATGGTTAATCTAAATGAGAATTAAAAATTTTAGGGTAGAAGATGTAATAATAATAAATAAACTTACGCTCTGCTCGATTTGACAATCCTGACACTCGGTCCATCGACATATTTAGTCTCTGGACTATACAAGTAAATCTTGTAGAGCTCATCAATATTCACATCGTATGGGACTGTAAAATTAACTTGTTGTTGTGAGATCTTAATGTTAGGGATCAAAACCGCATTCCCGCTGAAGAAACTAGACATTAGGAAAACGAGTTCTGTGTCAGGATCAAAGCCAGTGTAGTTCCAAGTGACGCTTATTTTATCTCCTCTCGACCATGATTGAAATTCGGTCGGGTAAGTGAATTGAATCCTAAATAAGATGAAAATTAGATTAAAAGATCCGGAAAACAGAATTCAAACATTATTACGATTGTTCATCATAAGCTAGTGCACTCTGCACATTGAATAATACCAACGCTGAACAGAATAAAAGAAATGTGCTTGAGAATTTCATGTTTTTGTAGATTTGCGATATTTCAAAATGGTATTAGGTAATTATATTTGTCGCACAACTGATAGGAAACTTATATTACGAATAGTTGAAATCCTTCGCCAATCACATTGACATTAAGTAATGAACTCAGAACATATGATTTATTCAACATCAAAAAAGGAAATAAACAAAAATTCATACAATTAAATCCTGTAATTTGTATAAATCCCGTATTCTTTTTGACAAAGTAAACTGAGCCGCTTTCAGCTCCAATTCCTGTCGATGCATTGATTGGAACAACCAAGGCGAGTATCGTGTTACAGGATCTATCTCCCAACTGTCAGGCGGGGTCAAGCACTTTTCCGAGAAAACAACCCAGTCCATTATTTTAAAGAAAATAACGCGATCTTCTTTCGATTGTTCGTTTTCTCCAAGAAACCAGAGGTATACAGACCATAATGCATCCAGTGAATTGTGAAATCCTCGATTGACACCAAGACCTTCGAAAACGAAATAAATGTATGGAATACGTGTGAATATAAGCATAAAGTTTACCTTGTGGCCAATATGGATTTTGAAGCGCATCTCCGATGGGTAAAACGATCGAAGAATCCACCGCCGACTCCAGCACTTTATAATATTGCACGCACAATCCTTTGGTACTGAAATTGAAGATCTGAACTCCGTTTTTTGCAGCAAACGGTGCATTTTCAGGAATATTCACGGCCGTCGCCAAAGTTCTCGCCAGTCCGTGTAGTTTTTCGATATCAACGTTTTCGGGATGTAGGCATTCTCGAACTGTTGGTTTTGTCATTTTAAAAACTCCTTGATCGACTAAGCTCTGCTTCATTACCGTCGCGGCAATGAAGTGCGTACTTCCTCGCATGTACTCCATATTTTCAAGAACGATACCGCGCTGATCCAAACCTCCAAGTGCAGACTTTCGCCACTCCGAATCACCCCGTGAAACGACAAATTCCGGAATCGCTTTTGCTTTTGGATCTACTAGAATGTTTACGACAATTCCAATAGCCGGACCAAACCTAGTCACTTTGCGATCAAAGCCAAGATTGCGAATCAACTTCGAACGCTCACCCTCAGCAACTAATAGCGCATCAAACGGAATGAGATTGTGGACCCCTTCTTTTACCCTCTGCATATCTACAATACCACCCGATTGCGATTCGGCCGCTTCAAAATAGTCAAGCATTCCCAGTGCCAGTCCTGATGCTGTAGTCTTTTGCAATCGCTCCACATTCCCTTCTCCCGGTTTTAAAGCCAACTCTTGAGGTTCTTCAGCATTATCGCTTGCCTCTGAGTTTTCTGTCATCAACGATTGACTTCCGGACCAAAACTCATTTGCAGCAGCAATATTGCTGGTTAAACCGTTCCAACAATCAGTAACTCCGACCACTGGTTTCACAACAGCGCAAAGACAAGTTTCGTATTCGATTGTCACGCCAAGAAGCAAAGCGGTTTTCAAAAGACATAGTTGAATTTCCCTTGTACCGAGATGAAGATGGCCGTGAGGTTTAAACTGTGGGTAGTAAACTTGCAAGCCGAGCGATAACAAATCTGATATTGTGCAAGACCAAGTCTTTATAATATTGTGACGAGAAAAGCTGCTGCGACGTTCGACGATATGTACTTTCATTCCAACCATTGCTGCTTCGACCGCAACACGCAATCCGCATGGCCCTGCACCGCTGATCAAAATTCGAGAATTGCTGTTTTTCTCCTGTAATTATTTGATTAGAACATCACTCTATAATGGAATTTGAATCTTCTTTTACCTGTAATCGTTTGCGATAAGTCTCGGTTTTGATCCAACGATTGCGTAACAACTCAAAGAGCCGCTTATGTTTAAACGGCAGGTGAGGTAGATATTCTCCATAAATTGCATCAAAGAACGACAAAGACGTAACTTTAGCGTCTGCGACCGAAAGATTTGTTCGAATCGTGTTGAAGGAGGACAAAGTGTCCACGGCATCTTCGGCATTGATGAAAGAGTTAAAGTAATCGCGCTTGCTAGACATATTCCTTTTTTCGAGTACTAAATGAGTTTACAAATGAAGAGAATGGGATACGAATGAACTGCTGCTGGCCCGGGATTGTTTTTATGGAATTCTCACATCCACGATACCTCGTGTAACTTCACGACCATTCTTCCCAACCATGATCCTTCGTGTTCATCAATAATCATCATCATAATATTAGTGTAAAATTATCGTGCGTTTTCGTTGCTTATCCATCTGGGTCGTTTTTGCTCTGAATTAGCGGACTTGCAATTCAGGCCGCCCAACTCAAGAGAATAAGCCATAGTTTCTGGATTTGAGGGGAACAGATGAAAAGTTAATCTTACGAATCAATCAAAGCTGGTATAATTACAACAACGAAGTTATGAAGTTGTTCCAATCTGCCTTTTTCAAGTTTTCAAATTTGCCGGAGAAATTTCTTTTTTTACGAAATTCCCAGATGAGTAATCCTCTGCCTCCTACTCCGGAACCTCAACCTGAGAATCCCCTGGTAATTGCGTCTCTTATAAAACAACACGGATGGTCATTAATCCTCTCAATTTTCAGATTCATGAGGACCCAAAATCACGCAAAGCGCGGGTGAAAGCTCTATTCGATAGAATGGATACCGAAAAGAAGGGCTTTCTTACAGTGAGCAGCATCACTCAGCGATTATCTGATTTGACTCGCGCCTCGGCAGAAGTAAATGAAAAATTGAACTCTAACAAACCCCGATTTCACGGTGGAACTGCTGCAATTTACGCTGGACAACTCGTTGAAGTTTGCGATAAAACGAAAGATGGTCGGATTACGTTCACGGAGTTTGATGAATTCGTGAAGCAAAAGGAGAAAGATTTGTGGGTCTTGTTTCAACAAATTGATTCTTCGCATGATAATGCGATTCAAGTCACGGAGCTGAAATCTTCCCTTAAAAAAGCAGGTGGGAGCTTTTGTTTTGATTTTCCATTCTGATGTTGACTTCTTTTTTTCAAAGGAATTGTTGTTTCCGAGGAAGAAGTGAGTCACTCTCTTTAACCTCAGACAGAATATATTTTAAAATTGATGAGTATTAGATAACCGCATTCGTAGCGCAATTAGATCAAGATAGAGATGGGGTTATCGATTTTCACGAATTTCGAGATTTCCTTCTTCTGCTTCCGTCAACACCTACACTTTCAAACATTTTCAAATACTTTACATCTGTTTACGAGGTTGATTTTAATTCAGAGCTGACGCCGCTTCCTATCCCACTTCCGACTGAATCATGGGCCGTTCGATTAAAATACTTTTTAGCCGGAGGTGTCGCGGGAGCAGTAAGTAGGACGGCAACCGCACCGTTAGATCGGATCCGAGTATATCTACAAACTCAGTCTACTCCGACTAATAGTACACAGAGTTCGTTAAGATCGATAATAGAAAGCGCGAAAAAGATTTATTCGAATGGTGGTGTGCTCTCGTTCTGGAAGGGAAACGGGCTTAATATTGTAAAGATCGTTCCGGAATCGGCGCTGAAGTTTTATGTGTTTGAGCATTCGAAGACGTTCATGGCACAGCTTCAAGGACACAATGATACCGATAAGATCGGGATGGCTGCTAGATTTATTGCTGGTGGTGCTGCAGGTCTAACCTCCCAATTTTTGATATATCCTCTCGGTAAGTGCGGAATTTATAATGCCTATTTTGTTCAATTTAATTTTGTGGCATTAGAAACTCTCAAAACGCAAGTCATGTCACAAATCTCGCACAACAACACCGCCGAACAACAAGCATTCGCAGCCCAAAAATCTGAGTCATTAGTGTTCCGCACCGCCAAAAATATGTGGGCGGAAGGAGGAATCAGGCCCTTTTTTCGAGGTTGTATCCCTTCTTTAGTTGGGATTGTTCCTTACGCTGGAATTGATCTGATGGTGTTTGAGACTCTGAAAACGACCTACACAGCGTTCTTAAGATCTAGTACGAAAAAGAATGAACATACACCTGGTGTTGGAGCGTTACTGGTTTGTGGAATGATATCGGGTTCAATAGGTGCCTCCGTGGTATACCCATTAAGTTTGGTTCGAACGAGGTACTACTGGAAATATTGTTTGTTAGTTCTCTTTTAGTTCACATTGGTTTTTTTAGATTGCAGGCCCAGGGAACTCCCAGCCATCCGGAACGATATACAGGAATGATGGATGTGATAAAGAAGACGATGCAACGAGAGGGATTTTCAGGATTCTTTAAAGGATTGGCGCCCAGTTTAATGAAAGTGTTACCGGCCGTTTCAATAAGTTATGCCGTTTATGAAACCTCAAAAGAAGCAATGCATTTACGATAGACAGATTTTCTTTTTCATCTTAAATATTATCAAATGACAAACAATTTCTTTTCTTATTCCTTGTTATTTTTATAATTTGCAAATACTATTGAATTCCGCGTTTGTGTTGAAATTGTATGAATACACCCTCATATTCTATCACTTTCCATTAAATAACGTTTCTATGGGAATTTAAATTTCTTATATTTGCCAATGGGCGAAATGAGACCAAAAAAAACTTCCAAATACTAAAAATAAGGGTGAGGATGATGAGGTCCCTTGCAAACTCCAGTTGCAAAAATAAAGAAAAAAAATATAAACCCGCAACAATATAAAATAAATCTCCGTCTAAAAACCCCATTCACACAAATAATAAAAAAAGAAGGGAAAAATAATAAAATTTTCTACTTTTTTAAACCAGATTTTTTCTTTTCATCACTTAATTTTCGAGAATCCAATGATTTTCGGCCGGTATCCGCTTTTCTTACAGAGTCCATCGACTTTCTTCCAGTATCTAATGTTGACTTTTTCAATCCTTCCATCGACTTTCTCGCTAATCCTATATCCGACTTTCTGCCAGTATCAACTTGTAACGGTTTCTTCAATATACCGTTCTTCACTGGAACTCCAGTTTTGACTTTGGAAGCATCCAAGTTCTTCCGAATAGGTGAATGGGTTGGCGACCGTTTTTCTGGCTCGCTTGGTCGAGTGTCAGATAAATGATTCTGAATGTCGGCGTTGGATTTAAGCGCATCAGATAACATTTTAGCTCCGTCGTCCCCAGCTTCATTTCGCTTCAAGTTCAACGTTTCAAGAGTAGCGTTCACTTTCATGGCAAGAGCAAGACTTCTGGCTTGAGTTCCACGAAGTGATTGTTCTAAAGGTTTAAGATAAAGTGTGCCATTGGTCAATTCCAATTATGATCTCAAGATTAATAACTTACTTGATAAATCAAGATGTTTCCATGTGAAATTCTTGGCAATCACGAACGTAAACAACTCAAAATCTTCAGTAGAAAGCTCTTCTTTTAATTTAAATTTGTCGCTATCCCACGTTCCATCGGTTTTGCTCTTTAATGTTTCAAGAATATCTTTCGCCGCAATCACTCCTCGGTCCAATGCAAATTTATCTTCTGAGAATACGTTGAAGGATGATACAAGGTGTGCGATACAATCGTTTATAGATTCTTTGGAGGTGTTGTCTAAGTAGTGGTTTGGAGAATTGGAAAGATTGGCAATTTGGGCGAGGGTCGTGCGAGCGCTAAAGTGGCACTGCATCATATCGGAGTTTGGAGAGAATCGCATGGATGGGAGGTTAGGAGACAATAATTCTCCGACGTCGAATCTGTTTCCGTTCTCTCCAATAAACACTAAATTATAGACAATCAAAGTTTTAGCATCGTGTTGGAAACAAGAGGAACAAATACATTGCTTTTTTCTTACCTGGTACCAAGACGCATTTTGATTTTTGATAGGATAAAAGAGCCATCTCCCATTCCAACAGGACGTTATTAATATGCGTGTCCGAGTTTTTCATACCATTCAGTGCTGACCGAGAAATAAGCAGTACAATACATTTGGATCTTTTCAATCCTCTATTTATTCCAGACCTCCAATCCTGATACAAAGAAAAAGTTTCAGACACAGAACCAAACAAAAATTAAAGTAAAAATTAAACAAACCTCTCCACTACTGAGAGTTTCAGTATCATAAAACACACGTTTTCTAAAAGGCATAGTAATTGGCTGATATTCATCTAATTCGGAAGAAGGGGAGTCTTCATGAAGCTGTAAACGAAAGTAAAGCTCCATAGCAAGACGAGATTCAGAGGGAGAAGCGGAGATGAAAAAGTCATATAAATATTCATCGTCGGAAAGTGGCCAGTCAGCATTAGCGGCGTTAACGGCACCGTCCAAATCATCTTCAGCGACAACTTCGATGGTGGGAGTGGCAGTACTCGCACGAACATTGTCCAGCTCACTTTTCAAATGGTCCAACTCAGCTTTCACGGCGAGCCATTCAGAGGGAGAAGCGTTAGGCGACGCGCGTTGCAGAGCTTGATCAATTCTGGTTTGCAGTTGGGAGACATCTGGTTGTTCCAACATTCTTTGCAGTGTTACAAAAAAAAAGGGATTGGAGAAGAGATTGTTTCTCCCGTGAACTTGCTTTACATGTATATTTTTGTATTCTTTATGTTATTTACGCTAAATTCTGCATCTGATTGTTCTAGTCATCGTCGTAGATTTTATTTCATTTTCTTAGGCTGACATGTCTGAAAACATTCAACCTCAATCGACTTCCTCCAATCTCAAGAAACGAACTGTTGCTCGCCTTCAGGAGTTTTTTTCTCCCATATCCCCAATTCCTTCAAAATTAGACTCGGAGAAATCCACAAGCGACAACTCCGAAATTATAGACAATAGAACAACTCAAACAGAACATGAAGCGCAAAGCTCAGGCATTTTCAAAAACATATTTTCACCAATGAAGCGGGCGGTTTCCTGGGAAAACGGGATGAGTAATTCGTCTGATGAGAACGGGAAACAGAAAACTCGCGCATCGTCACCTCCTGTGTTCAAATTCAACAACAAACTTCAACGTCCTGTTCATTCACATTCGGTTGATAACTCTAACGTACTACTCAATGCCCATAATCGTACCAAAAAGCTCGAAGAACGGAAGAGCACTGATGCTCCTGTTGACGAGGTACTTCCTTCCAAGCCGGCCAAGATGCGAAACCATAAACTGAGCGCCACGAACTATGCTCCTCCAATCCCGATGCCGGCTATGATCTCTACCTCTTCAATTTCATCGGAGAATGATGCAGTCATTTCCGAATCACCCGTCGATCTTGAACCATCGATTTCACCGGAAACGATGCTCGCCTTACAAACAACGCTTCCTGTTCCGGAACAGAGGAAATACATGCCAATTACGCGAAACCTCTCACGTCGATTCGTTTCAATGCCTGAAAATGTCAGAATCTATGCCGCGAAAACCGACATAAAGAACGAGAAACAATTGGAAACCGACCCTGATTTACCCTTGCTCCGAGAAATGAAGAGGAGATCTGAATCTGAGAATGATAAGCCAGAAAGTCCTTCAACAATTCCTGCCACTCGCGCTTGGTCGTATAATACTTCAGTGAAACTGCTGGGAAAGGAGGAAGCAGAAAGAGTACAGCAAAATGTTTTGAACTTTAGGAATTCTCTGACCAGCAGCGGAGCCTCTCTTCGATCCGGTAGCGTCAATGAAAGTGATCGAAATTTGGAGAACGAAGAGCCGGCTATTCAGAGAAAGCTTACGGCCAACGAGTTTTCTCCGCCTTTACCTGATCTTTCTTCTCAGCGCTCACGATCTCCCGAAGTCCATGAATCTAAATTTGAGTCCCTATCACGACGATTCACGTCCCTCTCACGCTTCATTTCACCACGATCAAGTTCCGAGCAACTAGAAGGCTCAACTTCTTCAAAACGAGATCAGCGACCGAAATCTATACAAAGCCTAAAAATTGGTAAACGTAATTCTACGAAAGTTAAGGAACAAAATACCGATACTCGTTCGGAATTGTCTACGGACGTTCGATCTAGTATTGGAGAACCAACTGATTCTCGAGGAACTTCTATTGAACACCCCAAAAGAATGACTGCAGAGTTCTATAGACCACCGATGCCCTCCATGCCTGACGTACCAAGAAGTCGGCGCTCAACCTTTAGTTCACGGCGAGAAGGAAACATGAGTTTCTTTGAAACTATCAAACGGAAACTTTCCGTTTTATCACTGAAATACAGAGCAAGAAGCAAATCTGCTGCACCTCGAAGTAAGTCGGCCGAACCTCGCCTGAACGGTTTGCCAACACAATCCCCGGAACCCACCATCTACTCTGAAAACGCTGAATCGCAAATCAAAGAAACCGCCTTCGTTGATAAACCTGATGAAACTCTGAAAAGAACATATCCGTCTTTGAAACCGAGCTTGACCGTTTCCACAGTTTTACACGATAGGATACCTTATCAGCGAAGTCCGAGTCCCTTGACTCCAGTGAAGCCAATTAGTCGACCTGCATCATCGAGCAAACTTTCAAAGGGAAAAGAACAAAACGAGGCCGGAACCAGTATTCCGTCTTGGAATCGTCCAACGGCCCAGCAGATTCTAGAAGAAATGGATAAATGGGTGCCGGACGTGCACAAATGGGAATGCGAACCTGGACACGATTCGAAAATGTTTTGCAAGGAAGTCGCGGACGGTGCTGATTGCAATGAGTGGAAGCAGAAAATGGCCAAAATTTCGCCAAATTTGATCATTACCACCAATCAGATCACAAAGAACGTATCCGACGCTTTGATTTCAACGTCTACAAGCGAAATTGAAACTGCGTTTTTGGATGATACGGTCTCGGAACACACGTTGGCAGAAGAGTCATCTGTTAGCAGAATCTTTATTCCTCAACGAGTATCACAAATCGCGGAAGAAGCGCCGCCAAAGAAGTCGAAAACCAGATCGTTTGGTGTTCCTGGTGATTCCGTTATCTCAGATCCTGGTCACATCCAAAGTGAGGAACCAATGGAAATGGATGAGAACACTGCGAAAATCAGCACTCCAACCAAAAAGCCTCATGCATCATCGGATGGACAGGTTACCGGTGGAACAGAGGGAGTGGGTTTCGTATCGAACGAAAGCGACGGATTGCCGATTCGAATTACGTGGGTAAGAGGACAAAAGCTTGGTTCGGGTGCCTTTGCAACTGTGTATTTGGGAATGTGTAAAACTACATCCGAGCTCATGGCCGTAAAACAGGTAAATTACGTCGCACCACGGATTCCGGGACGGAAAGAGAAAATCAAGCAGAGAGTTATTGATGCGCTGCATATTGAGATTGCGTTACTGAAAGAGTTAAACCATCCGAATGTGGTCAAGTACTATGGTGAGCAATTTAGTGTTCTCTTCCAATCTTTAATTGTTACGATTAAAACGTTGAAATATAGGTTATGATGTTACCGATACGACCGTTTCTATATTTTTGGAGTATGTTGATGGTGGGAGTATTACGTCGCTGGTGTCCCGAATGGGTACTTTTCCTTTAGAAATGACGCAGTCTATCACCTTCCAAGTGCTCCAAGGACTGTCGTACCTTCATGAACGATTGATTATTCACCGAGATATCAAAGGAGGAAACAGTAAGAATAAACCGGCTGTTATTGTTTAAAATTTTTAGTGATAATAATTGTAACTTTTACAGTTTTGTTAACCGCGTCGGGAATTGCAAAGATTGCCGATTTTGGAATTTCCAAAAAGAGCGGTACCATTGTCCAGTTTATTTTTTTATGATCTTCAATACTTATGCGTACATTTTAGATCAAGGATATGCTTATAGACCCGATATGGGAATGTCATTTAGAGGAAGCATACCATGGATGGCACCAGAAGTCGTAAAGCCGAACGGATATAGCGCGAAAATAGATGTATGGTCGCTGGGTTGCGTAGTATTGGAGATGTCTGCTGGACAACTACCTTGGAATCAACAATTCCAAATGAACGAAAACCAAATCATTTACCAACTCGGCAAGGCCAAAGCTCCACCAATACCTGAATTTGTTACTAACGAGGACACTAGAACGTTCTTAAACAAATGCCTTACCATGTAATTTATATTTATTACTCTGTTTGCGTGAAACATTATTTATTGTTTTCTCAAGTGATGCGGCAGATCGCCCTGAAGTTAATGAACTATTGAAGCACCCATTTATCACGAAATTTAACCCAGAGACTTTTGATTTCGAAGCGAGTTACACCGAATCCGTCCAACGATACCTGAAAAATAAACATCGAGACGATGAAGATGAAGATGATGATTATGGGGAAACCACTTTTGACAATGATGTCCCAACTTTAGATGGGGATATTATTATGTAATTTTTTTTATTCGTTAACGTTACTATTTTCATTGTTATTTTTATAAATATAACCTTCCTGCACAATTTGGGCCTTATAACTAACAACAAATTTTTAACGAGCTAAAAACTTTCATGTTATTCGTTTATTCCTCTGGGACTGGGGTTTCCATCTCATCTTCCCGAACTGGAGCTGCTTTGATAAGTTTCAGTTGGTCTGTGATGAGTATACATTTAGACAACAAGATCTGATCAAAAGAAAACAGTAAATGTTCACCAGCAAAAATGTCCGTTCCGTGACTCGTTTCACTTCTCCAATGACGAATACGACCCTCAACGTAGACAAGAGATCTAAAGTAAATTTAACGAATTGCCCACAAAAAAAAAGCAGATGAAAATAAAATTTACCCTTTTCCATAACGAATGTCCACGTTTCGCCTTGTTTTGATATTGTGCCAAGTAGATTCTTCAAGCCACTCATCATTTCTTTTGAATTTGTAGGAAGTCACCATACTGAAACTCCAAGTTCCGGAAGGTTCGGCGGAATCACTTTCGGAAGGAAAAGGTCGAAATTCAGGTTCGGTGCCAACTCGTCCCAACAAGATTACTTTGTTTACGGCTTTTTGTGGGTAAAAAAAAAAAAAAAAACAATCCAAAAAGCAGAATGTCAGAGAAGGTAAATTGGCAACAAAAAAAGATTTCTTCAAAATTACTTCCGAAATTAGCCTAAATTGAGTGAAAGAGTGTGAATATTATATCAACAGAATAAAAAATAAACATACACGTTGGGAAAAAAGCGAGCACGTTGCTCTGCGAATTGTGTGGGAAGCTTTGAACATGTCTGTGATGTCTTTGTTTTTGACAGCGTGATAAATTTGCTGTTTTTGGAGGCTCCTTAAAATATTCAGAATGGCAGATTTTTTTCATTGATCGATTGTTTTTTTTTTTAAGAGATAAATTTTTTTTATGGGATTCACGTCGGCAATCTTCCATTCACGGATTTTGAAAGTCTGGATTTATCCTCGAATAGATCCCTCGGATTCAATATCGAATCACCCACTAAATTCAAACGCGATAACTTCGAAGAATTGTGGAATTTAATTTCAACTGTTTGGACGAAGTACAGAGAATACACATCCATCGACGGAAAGTTTACTACGAAGCTTTATACGTGTCGTTTAAAGAAGCCGCGAAGTTCCAGCACCCGAGCTGACGAGGTTGAAACGTCACGTCGAATTACTAGTGCCCGCCAACCAGATCAATGCAGTGCCGCCATGAAGGTGTTTTCTTGCAGCGACTATGTAGTTCTCATCCCGCATAGCGAAAATTTTCAATCCCATTCAATCGAAACCTCTGACCACGTTAAAATTCCAACTTCATTACACGAATTAGTGGAAGTCGAAGCAAGTAAGCCATACCGACCTCCAAATATTGTTCAGGCGTTACGAAAGATGAACGAGAACTCGGAAATTGGCGCATTCACTCCTCTTTTAACCTCCCAATATGTGCGTAATAATGTTTAGGCAACTTTTCAACCAAGAGCTGAGAAGGTCGAAGAGACTGATTTTGAAAAGGATTTAAATGCAGCAATTAAAACTCTTGAATTGCAGGGGTATTTCATAGAGAGATTTTCTTCTGTGAAGAATCACGGAATTTTTTTTTTGCGACAAACTTTCAATGAGAGAAGTTGGAGAAGCATGTGTTAAAATGAGTAAATTTATTCAATAAACATAATAAAAATATAAGTAAATAAATCAATGAATACAATTCCAGAAGCAAGAGACGTTTGTTGAAGGAACTGGGCCGAGAGTCTCTCTCGCTGGAACCTCCGCATGAATGTCAACATTCATAGGATACTGCGTCAGATAGGATACTGGTGAATTCGTATCAAGTAATGGTCTTTTTTCATCAACGATTCCCTTGAAGCTCTGAGATAAGACTCTGCTAGGCGTTAATTTCTCCCGATGAATGATGTCAATGTGAGTTTCATTTGCCAGTGCCAGCTGCGCTGAACCGTCTCGAAATTCTCGAACGTGAGTATCGCAGGGTTTAAAACTAGAGAAATGATCATCTTCATCACTCCACTCACAGCTTGCGGAGGTTTGCGATAATCCTGCTTTGAATCCCACATGCGAGTTGGTTCTTGTCACAACAGAGCTACATTTCGAAAACGTCGGTGATTTTTCGGGTATATTCTTCGCGTTGTTGAAATTAGACTCATAGCGTGATAATGAACTTATAGCAAGCTTATGCGACAATTGTGACTCCAAACTCTCGACTCCTTTCACGGAGTTTCGTCGGAAAAATGATGTATTTCGAACAAGAACTTGGGTCGCGATATCCTCTAGTTCGTCTTCAGTCTCATCCTCCGATTCGTTCGTCGTAGTTTCGTAGCAGTCGTCAGTCGATTCTTCGCTGTCCTCCAGGTCGTCAGACTTTGACCCCCGCCGTGTCGCAAACGAATTATTTTGCTCAGATAATTTGTGTAGAAACTTCAGTTTCGTTATCAACGTAGAAGTAAAGGGTGATTGCTGGGAGGAGCATTCTTCGTTTCTGTTCACAGATGATTTCATATCAGTGTTACAAAAAAAAAGTTTTTCCAATCTTTCATCAAATTGGATCTGTGGGTATCCACATGACATAATTAGTCGTTTTTGGAAATTCATCTTTTATGATTTCAATTTATTGATAAGAAATCTTTAATTCACACCGACAAAGCTTTTTTGATTTTTTTTGGGATTCCGAGCACCTAGTGTTTTACTTTCTTAATCCACGGGTCCTCCAATAACATTGTCGCAGTTGGGCGATCTTTTGCAGGACGGATGAAGCATCGCGACAAGAAAGCCAGTGCTTCCGGGCTTGCTTGATTCGGAGAAGGCAATGGTGGATGCTTATTCGCAACTCCGACATGGTACATCTAAGCGGAAAGTATAATTATTGCTTGACAAAGATACTGGGGGCAAACTAACGATGGCCCATTCATTGTCCAGCTTTCCCCATGGCTTTTCTCCAGTGAGCATTTCAAGAATACAACAGCCCGTCGACCAAATATCTTGCGAACCAAGAGGGACGGCCTTCTCGTGATTAATCTCCCCCGTTATTACTTCTGGCGCAATGTATTGAGACGTCCCTACAAGAGATTCCGACCGGAGTTTGGAGAGAGAGAGCGACAGATTGTTTTTCATAATTTTGCTGGCGCCAAAATCGACGAACTTGAGTTTTCCACTTCTAGACAGAAGTAAGTTCGCAGGTTTTATGTCCCTTTCCATTTTAGAATTTTATCCAAAGGTTAATTCGTACATAAAAAGAAAAACTTGAAAAAAGACTTACCGATGTACGATATTATGTTGATGCAGATACTGCAAACCTTTCAACATTTGATATGCCAGTTCACAAATCGCATTTTCGTTTCCAGCGCTCGAGTTGAAGACTGATTGTATGGAGTACGGACAGTATTCCATGAAAATGAAAATTCTGTCCCTTCTAACTTCGATTCCATAATACTCAACGATATTTTCGTGATGTAAGAGCTGTAGGAACGATATATCTTCTCCGATGGATCTTGTTAACGCGACGGTACTCGTGGATTCCAGCTTAAGTAAACTTGGAAGCCTGATTTCCTTCACCGCGAGTATTTCACCAGATTCCAAGTTAATAGCTGTACAAACCTACGGAAAAGAATTAAGAAAAATATTAAAAGAACCAGAGAAATAAATTTTGGATTATATTACAGCTCCAGAAGCCCCTCCTCCAAGATAAGTTCCTTTCTGCCATCTAAAGGAAACGGTGCTTCCCAAACTAGCAAGGGTGCTCAAATTTCTCTCAATAACGTTCTTTGTGTCGAGAACCTTTCCAATCAAGCGCCGTTCTTGATTTCTTGTGAACCGCGCATTTTCCAATTCTTCGATTTTCTCCAGTCTTCGAGATTGAACCGATTCGATGACGTTTTTGAAACTCGAATCTCTGCTATGACGTGGCATATTTGTTAAAGTTATCATATCTTCGCGCTTCAATACATCTGCCTTGTCATGAATACCAGAATTGAATCTGGTCTTTGGTTTACCGCCGTTTTCCGCACCCAAAGTTGTGTTCGCAACCAGCATTCCGAAACAAGAGGAGACTTCCCGCTTAATTTCGTTAAATTCGTCCGTACTCAACGTAAACACATGACGCGTACCACATACGATTGAAATAAACTCGAGTATTTGCAACCCCCACCGGATAATCTTTCTTTTACAGGTGTGCAAATCAGCAGTGGTCGGTGAGTGAAAATGGTTTGTTCCTAATTCGATATCATCCACTATCAAGCGCTTTTCGTTTGAACAGAATCGTATCCATCCCAGTCCCAGATTTATGAGAGCTTTCGCAAGTCCAGCATCTTCCTCAAAATTTAATACAAGATCGTTATTAACGGTCTGCAAAGGTTCGGCGATTCGGCCTTTCTCGAAATGTTTCAATGCTCGAATTCCAATATTTGCCGCGAATCTGTACTGATCGTGGATTCGTTCCGTACAAACGAGTCGAAATTCAAACGTCATGTCTTCGCCCACTAACAAGGTTTTCTGTACGGCATCCATGCTCTGACAAACCATTATAATTAAGTCGCTGATTGCAGACTTCACTCTCCCGAAAGCAACATGAATCGCCTCGTTATGAGCTCGGTGACAAATAAAGGTCAGTGTCGAAATTATCTCCCTCTCGTCCGAATCGAAAGTCACTTCAGAAAATTTGGTCGGCAACAGAGGCTCACCAGATTCGTAAAATAATTCATCTTTGTTTCTAGCGTAAAGCAATTTCTTATTTGCGAGCTCAATAACTTTTTGAAACGAGGTTCGACATTCGTTAAGAAAGTCAGCTCCTACTCTCACGGCAACGACGCGAACTCGGCTCGGTGTTAAATTGAAGTACTGTCCGATATCACCCTTGACATGAATACTTGATACATTTGGTAATATTTCCCTTTCAAATACAATTCCATCAATGATTGAACCCGCCCACTTTTGGTTCGAAGTGAAATGAACGTAGACAATGTGCAGTGACTCCGACTTTAATCCCGAGTTGGTTGTGCTTCGAGAGGAGGTGTTGGAGTATTCCTGAAGAAGAACGCTTGGTTGTCGCGCAAGTTGGGGACTCACAAACGTATAAACTCCCGTGTTAACCTCAGCCTTACACGAACAATCGACAGTATGATTTTCGCATGGTTTCTTGAGATCTACTAATTTGTACCCGAGTTGTTGCAATGACTCCAATAGGATTGATTGATGAGCTGTGGACGTAATTTTATACTCGATTGCGTTTTCAAATTCATTTCCTAAAGTACTGTGGAACAATCAGTTGCTAAATCAAATTTTGGCAATAAAAATATTTTTCTATGCTTACCGCATGAACTGGCATAATTTTCTCAATCGAAAGCGCGAGTTTTCCAACATTCTTGTGTACCATGAAGACGAGTCTGCTTTAAGTTGAGCTTGGGTGGCAGGCACAGTCACATTTGACTTCAGATATGCCGTCACACGGTTGAAAATTATCTCAAATATAATACTGTGAATTAAAATTACATTGGTTAGGAATAAAAACCACCCAAAAGACCAATTCAACAAGGCATCAACAACTTACCAGAACTTTTGAGATATAATATCCTGCGAACCTTCAATCATATTTTTGATCTCCATCAATGATTCCCACTCGTATTCTACCAATTCGAAATCTTTGAAAAAAATTGGATCCATACTTCCTGAATCGCTGCTTTGCGAACCTTTTCGATCAAATCGTAATTGAAGTAGAGTCAAGTACGATTTCAAAGCTGCAGAGAGAGTTACGTTGAATCCCGGTGTCATTCTATTAATTTTTTTGTTATTATTTATTAAAAAAACCTTTTTTTTCATTTTAATCACCCGTTTTGGATGGGCCATCCCCGAGAAGGAACGTTAAGCTCGAGATATTCTTCCTTCATTCGAGTTGCAGTCACAAGCGTTTTTTTGAAAAATTCACAAAGCGACGCCAAAACTGTCTCGGTTTCTTTCTTAATGTTCCTTACAATTTTAATCCTATTCTGAAATGAAAGTCGTGTGAGTAGTTCATTTTGCCTTCTCCAAATGAGAAACATACCTTCAACATTTCTTCCACAAACAACGCCGGAAATGAAACCAGCTGTTGCAGTTCTTCTGTTAACGTTGGGAGACCAATTTTTGTAAACTCGTCGACATGCTTCGCCCATGAATGTTTGGTTTTTATCAAAATGTGGAATGCGTGAAGCAACGTTTGCTCGATAAGTTCAACTGCGTCGGGTTCATCCAATAACACTTCATGCTCGATAAACGCTGGCGCTTTTATTGACATAGATCGAGTCAGGTCGTTGCTTTTATCTTGGGATGACTTTCGCAATATGTAAGTGCGAACGGAAAGAGCGTCGTTCACGGTGGATTCGTAACCAAACAGACTTCGAAGTTTCTTCAATTTCAAGTCCACCAGGGTGGCCATGTTGATCCATGCAATGAAAGCACTCACACGATTTTGAAAATCGGGATGACCCAAGGTGATCGGAAAGTCTTTTACAGCGAGGCGATATGATGGATAAAGCGATAGAATCTCGTCGTACTTGTTAAGTAACTAGATAAAACCGGTTTAAATATCGTTTTGAGTAATTTTTGGCCTCAAAAAATCGATTGATTTGTTTACCTGTTGCAAAAGTTCAGGAGCATAAAACTTCCACGATTTCAAACCAAACACTTCATCTTTTTTGATTCTGAAAGTGAGAATAGCGTCGTAACAGATATTTACGAGGTAATTTCGTCTCTCAAACAACCACTTTTCTTCATCGAAAATCAGATTCTCATCCGCATTTGCATCGTCGGTGGCAAACTGCTCCCTATGCAGATTAGATCTGAGCTCCAACCAAAGCTTTGAAGCCAGTATTTCCTTTAAACGTGTCGGGTGTTCTCGAGGAATATCTGAAAGTCTGTTCTTTTCCGTCTTTATAATCTCACCTGCATTTTTATGATCGAAAAAAAGATAATGAAGAATTATTTTTGTAAATTTAGAGAATTGGTACTTATAGATACCACTTATAGCCGATCGGAGAGTTTTTTGCCACTGAACTCGAGCTCTTACAGTTTCCGCACTGACGGTTTCAATTTTTTCAAAGTATTCTGGTGATAAAGGAGCTTCTTCTGCATTTGTATCGAATGAAGGAGAGGGATCTTCTTCGGAGGAAAAGGATGAGGATTCGAAGTTGGTGGTTAATTCCGATAACAGTGAACGGAGATTTATTAAGCGCGAAGAACTTTGCCCTAAATTAAGAAACTCGTCGGATTCGTCGGATTTCAAGTAAAATGTATCACTGTCCGGAGAAGCGCACCGAAAAACTTCGCATTTGTCGCCGTAGTTCATTATTTTCTTTAATTTTCCTCAGAGTGGATAAATTTAGATAATTTTTTTTTTTTGGTAAAAAAAATGACGGCATCGAGCTTAAAAGAGAAACAAAATTTATTGCGGATATACAATTTTTTCAACAAAATTAAGCTTTTTATAGTGTCATTGTCTCATTGCCAAATCCATTGCTTCTACATAATCTCTCTCAGAAATTCCTTCGCGCTGCTTTACGAATCTTATAATTCTTTGAACGTCATCTTTATTCAAATCGGACGCAGGTACAACTTTTAGTAAATGTACGAAAGTTCCCTTTGTGAATGGTATGTGATCCTCGATAATTCTTTAAAAAATTGTATATATTGAGAATCGTCACTATTAAAACAGAAAAGATAAAAAAAAATACCCTCTAATACGACTGATGAGCATTTCTTCCGCAGAGTAAGCAGGTTTTTTCCCGTTCACAGCGACAATCTTATTTATTAAATCGAAATACCAAGGATGATTTTCCAAGATTTTTTGTTTCTCTTTTCTTTTTTGTGCATCGGCCGATTTTCTCATTTTTGCAATGTCGTCTCCAAACATTGCGTTCTACATCGCCATTTAGAAAATAAGTAAAAAGTTTTTTTACTGCTCATGTTTACTTCACCTTGCGGATTTGGAATTTTAAGAATTTTCTTTCGAAACTCGTTTTTCGGTCATAATCCATTCTTTAAAAATAGTTCATTCTTAAAAACGCAGTGCGGTAGAAATTTTTCATACCTGTTTAGGTCATCTTGCAAAATTTGATTTAAACGATGTTTAATATTATAAAACTGATTCCGAGATTCGAAAAACTAAGTTTAAAGTTGGAGTTTAGTACTTTGATGATAAAAGACGAATAAAAGGTTTTACGCTGTGTTTTGAAATTGGTAAGTGTGGGTTTGGATGTACATCTAACGCCCCCTCCAGTTCTTTTGTATCCATCTTTGTCGGCGACGCAATATATGGTAAACCGACTATCAAAATATTGAGTACTCTATTTCACGAGTAATAAGAGAAATCCTTCACCTCTGACCCCTTTTGTAGATGACGTGGTCGTCGCACTATTTTAATCAGTCTTTTTTTGAGATTGAAAAGAATACCACCAAAAAATGTTTTTACCGCAACGAATCGGATGTTTGATCAACTTCTTTCTTTTTGTCTTCAAACATTTAGATAGTCTCATTAAATGAGAAAAAAGTCACCAAAACCTTTCACGTCTTTCTGCTTTGCTTTCGAAGCTTCATACAGATTCATGTAGTATGTCTGCTTGTCGGTATCAATTTTCAGATTACTCCAATCTATGGAGACTATAAAATATATTTTGTCATTCATCGATTAAAGCCAATATTTGCAACAGAGGTATTTACATTCTGATCCATCACACCTCACTATTTGTCTCTCATTATCAAATCTCGGAATTCTGCTTAACGTATCTATATCGCATATATCCATGAAAGGAATTCCAAACTAATTCACAAAAAAAAATATTAATTTTTTTTTTAGCACTCTTTGAAAAAGACAATCAACATAAAAAGAATATATACTCTAACAGCATTCAACCTTGCTTTCGACTGACTTAATTTCGATTTTAAGATCGAAAACCCATTTGGATTTCTTTGCGGAGTTCCTATTTTTAATTTCACGTCGATGTTGCTTGCGTTGCCTGGGTTCGCATCGTCCGTTACTTTATGGTTAGCTGTTCTTTTCTAAAAATTATATTATATTTGAATCGAACTATTGGTTAAAACGCAATAAAACCGCATTTACCTGCGCGGGAGAAATTTTAAGACTACTGTAAAGTAGTGTCTCCGAATCTAACTGCGGTTCCCCTGAATTATTGAATTAAAGTAAAAGACCAAATGAATGAAACAGTTTATTTAACCCAGAGGTTTGTACACTTCTTTCGGATCGGAACAAAACCCACGCTTGTAAACATCCTAAAGAAAAAAAAACAAACATAAAGAACGATCCAAAACGGATAGGATAAATGGTCTCAAATTATTACCTCACGTCTACTGGACTTTTCAAACGCAATTTGTCGAAAATCTTTACTCGCTAATCTCTGATCTGTACGAATAAACACTTTCTGAGGTTCGTAAAACTGCAATCTTGCCGGGCTCTCTTCAATGATACAATGTTTTACATATGCTGGTATATTTTGCGACTCTTTATCCTGCTTTGCAAATTGAGAGTGGTGGATTGGGTGGTGGAAAGTTCTCGGTCGGCTGGCTATAGCCGGGATTTCGCTCATTAGTCTATTTATTATCCGACCTTCTGATTGGTTTTGCAATTATGATAATCAATAGTTTACGTACTCCAGCATTATCTATTGATTGGATATGGGAACGACTACCAATACCACACGATTTAGTCATCAAACTGATACTGAATAAAAGATCAAACCCATCACGAAATTTGAGTGTTAATCCATAAACTTTATTTATTTTAAGATAGCTATAGTACAGACTATCAACATTGTGAAACATAGAAAAAAGAAATCTTTCTCATCATAAAATTCTGTCTGCGAGGTTTATAAAGAACATAAATTCATAACTTAAAATGCGAATAAAGCAGCAAACAGAATGGCTGCGGCTTGCAATAACATTGATGGCGAGTTGACGAATCCTGCGCTGCTTCCAGCTACGGGGGTTCCCGCAACCGGAGTTCCGCTGGTGGTCGCGGTCTGTTGAGCTGCATTTGTGGTTTTTGCGCCGGTAGCGGCTGGAATAGCCGGTACAGTTGTACGCAATGGCGGTGAAACTGAAACTTGAACAACAGTGACGAGAGGAGGTATTCCTGCATTGGTGGTTGCTATTGGAACTGCATTTGTAGATTGTGGTCCGGCATTAACTGTTGAACAATAAGTCCTTTGTTCAATCTTAAAAAGGGGTAAGAATCAAATTACCTCCAGCTGGCACACAAATGGAGAATGTTATATCGACGACCTGGCATACATTTGGAGCGACGCAAACGGTGTCTCCCGTGTATCCTTGACCACCGCCTGCAAGCAAGGATTAAAAGTTCATTATAAACATAATATTAGAACAATGCATACATCTGTAGCCTAAAGGAACGGCAGCGAAGACGTACGAGACAACAGCAAACAACGCAACGAAATTGAAAATGAATTTCATAGTGATAAGTGATACAGAGACCCTGAGTCACGCATGGGTGGATGTTTTGAATCAGAAAAAACAATTTATAATTTATAAAACAGAATTATACATTAATCGAAGGTCCATCAAATCTTTGCATTTTTCATGGCATTCCATAAAATGCTTCTTCGTTTTCTCCAATTCGTCGCCCTGACAAGCAAAGGTGGACACAATCAATCCTGATCGATTTCCTTCAGAAGATGAAGTCATTTCTGAACGCCAACTTCGAGATAGATCAAAATAAGCAACTTCGAAACTTCCACCGCGGGTGAAGGCTTCCGTCGAGTTTGGATCAACAAGTGTTCCAGGATACCCAAGTGCCTTCCCTAAATCAACTTCATCGATGTTCATCTCATACTGGATAGAAGTATCACATAATTTTGGTAATATATTGATTGCGAAACCATCCGATGTCGACGATACTATCGACTTTTCTGAAAGATATGCGATCCACTGGCCGTTCAACACCGTGCCAGACTGAGAGCACCAAATCTTGCCTCCCTCACGTCGAATTTGTCTAATAACCATATCAGGGTAGAATTGACGCAATGGAAACCAAACGAGTTCGATGTATTTTGAAGAAAACGATTTATGTGATTGATTTGTAGTTGTCGTTGTTGGTATTGTCTTTGATGGATATTCCATTTTGGTGGAAGTACTTTGTTCGAAATTTATCTCAGGGAAATCGATCAACACCACAGATTTCATTCCGACCAATAGAAAACCAAGCTCGCCGAACAGAAACATATCTTCGAGAACATAATTTAAATCACGAATTTGGGCTTTCTGATGTGCGGATAAGGAGGAGAAGAAGCTAATTTCTCTTTGAAAGAAATTCTCAATCTGTGAATTCATTTTAACCAAATCAATTGTGTTTTTTTTTTGCTGTCCACTTGTGCAACCTGCAAATTTCGGCGATTGTGTGATTAAATGAGTGTGAAAACTCGAAATGTTGTTTCGGCAATAGCTAATTATGAATCCGCCGCTAATGATGAATTAACCTTATCTGTGGGCGATAAGATTTACATAATTAACTCCTACGATGATGGTTTCACTCGGATAATTTATTCCATTCAAAAACAACGTCTAATTGTCTTTTAGGTTGGGTTCTTGGAAGGAATTCGGTTACAAACGAAATCGGATTCGTTCCAGCCAACTTTCTCCACCGAAACCCGGACAGTACAGATTCTTCTTCCAATTCCAAACCTCGCGCGACAACAGCAACGCCAGTGCACCATGATATGACGATAAACTCTCATCATGAAGGAGAGGATGAATCAGGATCAATCGGCTTCTTACCTGAACCCCTCTCTCCTTTGGAACGTCATAGTTCTCTAGTTCCACTTACACCAGAAATAATGCAGGAGTTTCTGGATGTCGATGCGCATACGGAACACAGTCACGGTGAATTGGGAACGGCAAAGTCAGGAAAAAGCGAGTTACTGATGCCTCAGTTGAAAATTTTTGAAAGAACACTCTCACTCATCCAACCAACTTCGGAGTCGATGCAGTCAGATATGAACACACAACCTGTTGTACCCGTTGATTATAAACCACCCGTTAAACTTCCGCGAACCGATAGCTTGGGGCTGCCTCCTCGCATGGTTAAGCAAAAATCGGTACCGCCTTTCTTTACAGTGTTTTCTCGCAAGAAGGACATAAGACTAAACACAGATTCTATTAATTCCTCACGGCAGCTTATTCCCAACTCGCAAACTCGACCATACTTGACGGGACTGAAGTTGAATGAAAACGAATCAAAGATTTCGATTGTTTCTGAATCATCGTTTTCACCATCGTTGAGAGGATATCAGATGCAAACTAACTCCCCTGACTTGGAGCCGCTTTCGCTTGAGGTTAGATTGGAGCAGGCGAAGCAAAAGCTGATGCTCGATTTCGAAGTCAAATCACAGAGAGCACCAACTGCATCGAATATCGGAACTTTCAAAATCGCTGTTGTTGGGGATTCTGGAATTGGAAAGGTTTTCTCAAATTGAATTTTTCACTCATTTAGTAATTTTGCTTGTTTATAGACTTCGTTGATTGATCGGTTTTTGTCTGTATCTGAAATTGTAACTAAAGAAGACTTTGATAGCTACAATGATTTCATTCGGGTAATCCAAGCGTCAACGATAGCGGAAGGCCAGGCGCGACCTGACGAACAAATCATGAATCTTGTGTTCATTGATACCCCAGGATTTGGTTCGCAAGTCAACGCTCTGGACACAATTCAACCGGTGGTAGAATATCATAGTAGCCAATTTCGACTCACCGACGAGTATTTTTCGCACGATACGACAGCAATAAACAATCAAAAACTGAAACGATTTTTAAATGCAGGAAACGGAGCACATACCCATGTGGAAGTAGTTTTATACGGAATTTTGCATAGAATTAAGCCAGTTGATATTGAGTACATGAGGAACTTGACGGAATATGCGTCGATTGTTCCAGTGATTGTCAAATGCGATACTTTGAGTAAAGAGGAAATTTTCCGGATTAAGGTATCGGTTTTGATGGAGATGAAGAAATGCGATATTCCTGTGTACGGATTTGGGTTATCGTACTCTGATTTGGTGGATCTCGCGAACGCGGAGATTCTTGGTGCACCTCCATATGCGGTTACGATGGGTGGAAGTAAAGTGTCTGAATGGGATGAGTTTCACCACATGAAACAAAATCTACTTTACAACCACACTGCCGATCTACGACGCATCAACTCTGAATTATTCGTATCCTGGCGAGAAAATTCCATTTCAAGTTTAACTCGCAATCGATCATATTCATTCCACCAATCACCCGTGAAAGCAACTCCAGATTACACAACAGCGAGTAGCTCACCGACGATAAACATAAAGAGCTCGCCAATTGCAGAGCAGCAGAACCCGGCGACGCTGCTTACGCGACATCAATCACATAAAGTACCCGGAAGGCAAAAGCAAATTCGAGGTTTTTTCAATCGATTAATACGATCATCGTCAACACCACCATCATTTTCACAGAAACTACAGTCACAATCTCACCCGAATTTGGCGAGCACGAATCGAACTCCGACGAGTGCGACATCTGCTCCTTTATTTTACGATCCTGCGTTGAATCCCACTACGCTTGTGAATTTGACTGATCAGCCACAACAGGGCAACCGCGGAATTGTTTTTGAAATGGTGCCCTCGCAATCGAGTTCTTCGATACCCCCCTCATATCAGATTCATGCTGTACCACCAGTGGTGAATATGGGGGCTAGCAGTGGAGGAGTGTATTGGCCGATGTCAGGAAATGTTGTGACGGCAGGAACGTCGAAAAATGTGGAGCGGGAATCGTCCAATGGAAGTCGAGGAAAGAAAGTTGGTTATTCGAATAAATCTAACAGAGACACGATGAGCTGATTATTATCTGAACCTTTTTTTATATGATCTCCGCTTATTTTATATATAATTGATTTTTGCGAGTGTTTTTTTTTTGGATCCAAAGTTTTGCAGCTCCTTCTGCTGTTCTTTTTTTTGCATTTGATATGTGAAGCTGGATATGCGAAGACAAAAAAAGAAGAAATCTATGAGTTATTCTCTCCTATTTTCTTCCGCTTGTAATTATTTTTGCCTATCTTCCGTTTCTTGAAAGCTCTTACTACATGTTGTATGAGTTTGGACTATGGTAATGAATAAATAAGTGACAAGATTTTGCATAATCACTTTACAAATTTTTAATAATATTAAAAGTTGTCATATTAATTTTTTTTCACGTTGATTGCCTCACAGTACTTTTCCAAGAGTTCATATTTTCCATAGGATACGCCTCCAAAACAATTTCATCCTCATTATAAGCTTTTCTCACTTCTTCTTTCCGTCGCTTCCTCCTCTTCTTCCGCCGCAGATCTTCAACCCGGTAAGCAGTGAAAATCGGTTTCATCCATCGCTCGTCAAAACTTAAGAACCAATGTGTCCTATCATCGTTCTTCTGTACCGAGGACGTGCTCGTTGCATCACAATCGTCTTCGATTTCAATTTGGTATTCGGATGTCGCGGTCGAAACTTGAAGACTATTTCTTACTGTTCCGCTACTCAACTCTTGTTTCTTTTCTACCGATTCGACGGAATTTTTGAAATTTGATGTATTCGCCGTTCGTTTCTCTTCGCTTTTTTTCGGGTTCGTTTCATTAACAGTCCTCAACTCCTCAAAATCATCCACATCATCCCAATCCTCAAACCCATCCTCCTCTTCCTCGCTGCTACTGTTACCGCCCAATTCCGACTCCAACAACCCTGCACCCGTCACCCGATCCGTATGCTCATCAATCTCACTTAAATCATCACCAACCTGTAATTTTTCCAGCGCTTGATTTATCGTCCCGCCCAACCCCAAGATTGTCAACAAAGTCACCATCAACGTGGTCGTTCTTATTGCATCCGATGCAACACCCACAACTTCAAACGATAACGCAAATGTCAGGGCGCCTCGTACACCACCCCACCAAAGCAACAGTTGTAAATTTCGCGGAATTTGTTCGGTTGTACGGGAATAAAACCGCCGGTTTATCCAGTTGATTATTGATGATAACCAAACTACAGAAAAATACCGCGCTGCCAATACCGTTCCCTAAGAAAAAGATTTCTTGATTAAAGAAAAAATTAATCTGTAGAATTTTTTCCCCCACGAACCAACATGTAAATGATCAAAATCGGATAATATACTTCGCCAGCCTTAGTAAACAACGTCACACCCAAATAAATAAACACAAAATTCGAACTCAACTCCGACAAAACTCTAAACATGTATTTAGTTGTTCTTTGCGTCCTTAAACTCATGTTATCATATGCGTAATGTTTTAACGCGATGGCGCAGAATAACATCGATGCGGTTCCTGATAATCGTATTCCGTTGGCGAATACGTAGGATGCGTACGCGAGTAATGCGACTAAACATGATTCCAAAGATGGGTATAGGTATAGATGGGAGTGCTTTAACATAATTGCGGTTATTATAGCGAAAAGAATTCCGATCAGAAGGGATCCGAGGAGGACTCCAAAGAATATGAGAATGTCTAAGGATAAAGGAGTGTCTAAAGAATGATAATTAACCAAGACACTAAGGGATTGAGTTGTGAGTAAAATAAATCCAAATCAATGAAAGTTTAGAAGGATTACGTGAAGATCACAACCGCCACCGAGTCATTCAAAACACCCTCACCGTAAAGAACAGCATATAACTTTGGATCCACGTTCCGTTCACGCAAATTATCCATTATCGCAATTGGGTTGGTTGGAGCCAGTATCGCACCAAAAATCAAGCATTCACCAAATGACATTGATAATCCATGTAAAAATGCAATCGGATAAGCGGCGACGCTATCATTAAGAAAAAGTTAATAACGTCCTTATCGAAATTGATTACAATTTTGGGATTATTACGCAATGATTAGAGTTGAAATGAATGTTCCGATAAAAGAAAATGTAATTACAAGACCAAAGCGACGAAAAAAGTAACCCTATAACATCGATTAATCAATTAAAAAAGTGCAAAATACTATTAAAGTCGTTTTTTTTTTACAGCTTTGAGTTCGTAACCGGCATTGAATATGATAGGAGGAAGTAGCAAATTGAAAAAGTTTCTGTGATCGAAAGAAACCAACGCTTGCAGTTCCGGGGCTGAGACTGAGGTTAATTATTGGTTTCATAAACGAAAGTTTTTACATACGGGTAGCCCTTAAGACTAATCCAACCATCAGACCTAAATCATATTGTAATTAATTAATAATAAGAGATATATTCTGCATGGAAAAACCTAATAGAATTGCAGAGACTTTCTCATGAAAAATGAATTTCGATTTCTTGAAGAAATAAGAGAACCAGAGGGAGATAAACAGAAGAATGATTAGAATCAGAAGCGCCCATTGCAGCAACAGGATATCTTTCTTCGCGCTGTCTTCTTCGTCGCCCGTGTCCTGGTTTCTCCCTGTCATCAAACCCAATGGCTGATACTTCTCCTCTCCCAGGTATTTCAATTTCTCATTGCTAAAAAATTAACCCGCTAATTTACTTTCTAGATGAAGAATCTCCCGTGTCGGAGGAAATCATCTCGTCCTGGGCTATTCTTATCCTCATCTCTTTACTCTTTGCGACTCTGTTTACATCTTATTATCTCCAAAGAAGAAAAATTAAGTTTATCCATGAAACTGTTGTCTCAATCTTCCTTGGTAATTTACCTTCTCTTCATTCAGTGTCGATCTTATCCAAATTATAGGGCTATTCGTCGGGTTGGTCATTCGATTATTACCAAGTAATTTGAAAACCACTCATAATTTATCTCTATTGATTGTTTGCTTCATTTAAAGCGCCCGATTTGCAGCGAATGGTTTCTTTCGATCATAGATACTTCTTTAATTTATTACTTCCCCCCATCATTTTGAATTCCGGATACGATATGAAAAGGGTATGTTTCCTTTTTCTTGAATTTAACTTTGCGAGAATATTTATTTGGCTTTATAGAAAAATTTCTTTCGAAATTTCGGTTCGATTCTCACGTTTGCAATACTTGGCACAATAATATCCACATTTATCATTGCGTACGTAATACCCTTCATTCTATTCCCTAAAACGCTAAATTATGAATATATAGGTTTGCGATATATCTTGGAATCAGTGCAGGTCTTGAAAATTTAAAGGGAACGATGTCTTTCCTCGATTGTATGATCTTTGGTGCAATTTTATCCTCGACCGATCCCGTCACAGTCTTGGCAATTTTTCATCAAAACCGTGTTGATCCTAAACTGTATTCCATTATCTTTGGTGAATCTCTCTTGAACGATTCCGTTGCTATTGTCCTGTTTAGGTTTGCAATCTTATCATTCTAATTATTACCCCTTTCGAACGAAATTTCTCATTTATTAAACAATTTATAGTACGCTGGGCCAGTTTCGTGGCAAAGAAGTTACATTTTTAAGTGTACTTGGCGGTATTTTCACCTTTTGCAGTGTGTTCACGGGCTCTGTCATCATTGGTGTGATTATCGGATTAATCGGGGCATTAATGCTTAAACACTCGCATTTGCATCAGTACCCATCATTGGAATCCTGTCTCATCGCACTATTAGCGTACTCTTCTTATCTCTTGTCCAACGGGATTCAATTATCCGGAATCGTATCGCTCCTATTCTGCGGTATCACTTTAAAGCATTACGCTTATGATAATATGAGTTTGAGAAGTCGACGAACGACAAAGTATATGTTTAGAGTGCTATCTCAGTTGAGTGAAAATTTTATTTTCATTTATTTGGGGGTTACACTTTTCACGCGGGAAGGGGAAGTATATTTACCATTTTTAATATTTTACACCTTGGTAAGAATTCTTATCCAACCCAGTACACATTATTTAAGATATAATATTTATTTATTAATTTTTCCCCACAGATCATAATTCTTATTGCGCGATATTTATCGGTTATACCATTAGCAGAAATAATAAACTGGATAAACGTACGATTATATCACCGAGACACGGTGATTCCCAAAAACCATCAGCTGATGTTGTTCTGGGCAAGTCTCCGTGGTGCAATTGCGTTTGCGTTGTCATTCGAAGTGTCGGGTAAAGCGGCTGAACCGATCCGAACGACGACGTTGATGGTTTGTGTTATAACGATTATCTTGTTGGGTGGTACGACGAATTACGCGCTTGTGAATTTGAAGATTCGGACTGGAGTTGGTGCGAAGGATCCGTTGTTGAGTCGACATGGAAATGATGATGAGGAGACGGATTCAAGCGAGGACGAAGATGAAGAGTATGATAATGGTGATGTGAGAAGAGATCGATTGGGAAGCGAGAATATGTTGACACAACCATTTGGGCCGTTTGGAAGGTATAGGGATAGTTTTGATGAAAGCGATTTTGATACTCCCGATGATGATGGAATGGACGGAACTGAAGAGGAGCAGAGTAGTGAGGGATTGGCGATGCACAATGTTCGACAATCTTTGACGCTTTCTCGTTTGGGAAGGTTTTTGTCCCCGCGAAATGATGATACTACGCACTGGTTCATTGGGTTTGATGATCGGTGGTTGAAACCAATGTTTACGAATCCAAGGCCGAGGCGTAAATTCGTTACGGGAAGATCAAAAAACGCGAGTCCGATTAATCGTCAAACGTTGTTTAGGAGTGAAGGAAATGTCAGTGTCCCTCGTGCGTCGGGAGGTTCTGGGCGAGCCTTTGGAAAGTTGCAGAATGTAGGCACGGGAACAGTTTATGGAGGTGGTGCTGGAAGCAGTAGCAGCACGAGTCCACCAAAAAAAGTTGAGACCGAAGCAAAGAAGGCAACTACACTGAAAACTGAGGTTTCGAATGAAGAGTTTAAAGATTTTAGAGGGAATGTATGGACGCAACAATCGAGAAAATCGATTAGCAGTGGACGAGGAAGTTCCAGTGAGCAGAGAGGTGAATCAAGTTCTGGGAAAGTGGATATTATCGAGTTGGGTACCTGAAGAATAATTTTTAAACCGCATGAAATATAATACGCATGTGTGTCCGCACATAATGTTTTCGCTGCTTCGATTCACTTCATTCATGCAAAAGGTATAGATGGTGGAACGAGTTCAAAGATCGATTTTTCCTCTTGCTGTGTTTGGATTTCTGTTTCCTAGCGGTTTTTATTTATAAATTGATAAATAGCAACTAGCGCATTAAAAAATTAAACTGCTTTAGCAGCTTCTAGATTATAATTAAGGCGTACTTTTCAACACAACAATTTGGCAATCCCTGATTGTTCCGGGTTAAATTTGTTGTATATTTATGCCTTTGAACTGTTTCATACCAGGTAAAACTCAAACAAATCCTCATTTCAGAAATTTTAAAAACTCTTATTGATTGACATATTAATTTGTCACGACAAGGACTAGTTTGTTATAGATACTGGGTATTTTGGCGACGTTTGGAATAAAAGGAGATATCCGTGATCAAAGCCACCCAAATTTTTTTCTTCCTTTTCTTATAAAAGAAATACGAATTCCCAAAAAGTAAAAATTAATCTATCGCAAACACAGAATGAAATTTCGTGTGCACGTATACTTCCTCATTCTCATTAACATCACGGACATTCTCGTTCGAGCAGAAACCGATTTTAAACTGCCGTTTTATTTTGATGAAGTTAATTACGTTGTAAATGGAACAGCGGAAACTTGTAATCGAAATGTATCCGTCAGTGATACGAAAAGAAACTGTCGGCCGCAGATTGAACTTGGAGATGAAGTCACAATTAAGTATATCACCCCACTTAATATCTGCCAATATAATGTTTTTTTCTTCTTCTCCAAAACTACATTAAAAATAAAACACAGGTGGATAAACGTACCTGGACCAAACAGTACTGTTACAATCAATTGGGACTACGAATGTAACGGAGCTCTGAAACGAGACCAATCTATCGTGAAAATAATTTCAAATCAACATCAAAACAAAAATATTTCGCGATTGAAAATCGGAGATCCTGCTTCCGTCTGTGAAAGTAAAACTGGTAATCCAGCAACGCTGCGACTTCACATTTGCATTAAAGCGTATACAACGAATGATCACTTGCTTGTTACGTACGAAGAGGAAGAGTATTCTTCTATTACCACCGATATTTGTACGAATACGTACACTTATATCAAAGCCGCTGCTTTAACCTCGAGCAGTGGAAGTTCAGTTCGTGTTGGTGATGATTATATGCCAAGTTTCGTATTTTCGGTATCTTTTTTAGCAATATTGACTGTGTGGTTGTTTATTTTGTTGAATTCGTATCGCTACCTAATCAGAATCCGGAAAGATTTTGAGAGAGCGGCGCTGAAAGATCGGAAAGTTGTCGAGAGTAGCCGTCGTGCGATGATAAAACGGATTGTGACTTCTGATCTACCAGAAGTCACCCCAACAGAAATCAAGGAGGATATGAAAAAATTTGCTGCTGGATTCGAAAAGATCAATCAGTTTGCTGAGGAGGTGGGGAAAATGAAAGTTGAGAAGAAGGATCGTGAAGATTTGTATGGACGACCACCTCAAACTCGGATTGATAAGGTAATATTTTATTTTAAATTAAAAAAGTACTTAATTTTGTTTTGTTTTCATGTAGCTCGGTCGTTCTGGATTTGACTTTGGATTATTTTTGGTGTTGGTTCCGTGGAGGTTGTTGAGCATCGGTAATTCGACCCTGACAGTTGGTGGGAAGGGCTCATTGTATCTGCTTCCCAAATTTGTCACTCTAAAGGTTTGTATATAACATTTTTGATTCCAAACACAGAAAAAAGAAGAACATTAACAACAGTGACAAAACTTTTTAGACGGCTTATCGAATATCAATCCAAGTTTTTACGTTTCTTACCATCTTGGCCGGACACGTCATATTTATTTGGGTTATGTCGAAGAGAATTTCGAATTCTTGGAGTTATATATACGGTTCCAGCGGGTTTTGGATGATCGGAGGTCTTATCTTATGCTTTATGTTGGTTTTGCGTGACTTAAGCCCATTGCAAGAGAAAGGTGAGCAACAATAACGAAGTATAGTCTTGAAAAATCGATAAATTTGATTGTAATCATATTATTTTGACAATTAAAGGAATGCTAAAACTCTTACGATCTATGGGTGAGCCCAAAGTTCCCGAAGTAATGTTTAGCTACAGTTGGAGTACACATAAGGACGATATTCGAACTATCGCACGAGCATTATGGAGTTCCGGAATCGGAGTATGGATTGACGCGATTAAGCTTATATCGGGTGATAGGTTACCACAAGATATTCGCCGAGCTGTAAACGAGGTAAAGCAAATGCGTATCTGTTAAAGTTCGAACAAGTAATTGGAATCTCATATTATGACTAACAGGTTAACCTTGTCGTCGTATTTCTTACACCGGCATACCTAAATAGTGCCAATTGCTGTATAGAGTTTGAGGAAGCCATCAAACACCCCGGTAAACTCCACGTGCACGTTCTTGAGTGGGATGAAAATGTGAAAGTCGCCCTCAAGTTTTTGATTGAACGAGTTAAGCTTCCCAAAAGTCAAATATCGGCACATGGATTTCGAAATGTATCGTTTGCGAAAATATTCAGGTCTAGTTATCGACACAAGATTCATAAATCCGATACCGATATATACATTGAAAAGTTGGAAAGTGACGGGAAAGGGTGGTTTGAGCTTGCGGCAGTTCTTCATCACTATTCAGAGGTACTAACTATTTTTGGCATTTTTGAAAGTTAGGATACGGTTGAAGATTTTCTTTAGAGAACGGATATCGATTTCGACTTTTGTTGGTGGCATTTGAACTCTCAAAGTGGAGGCGGGATCCCAAACAGTGCACCACGACCGCCAAATGTTGAATCTTGGAATTTACGACCAATTTTCCCTCTTTCGAAAATATATTTACCTGTACCCGGTCTCAAGTTCCGTAAGTCTGGCTGCCACTGCTTCATTTGACAAATCTAATCTTCATACTTTAGTCAAGCTTGGAAATGTGTATTTGCGTCAAGATTGTCGACAAACAGGTGCAGACGGATCGGCAATACCCTGGAAACTAATACTATTAACACTCTGTTCTCTATCTCCGCTGGGCGACATTTCACATTTCATATACATGACGCAACAAGTTCGCAGTTCCGCCGACACTTGCGCAAACCAGTTCCGAAAATACATGTCGATAAACAACGCAGCAGGAATTATTGCACTCGAAGCGATATGCGACAGATTCTACGAAAAACCATTTTATTTAGGTGAATTTTTCACTGCAAAAAATGGAATATCGGCGTTTAGAGAGGCGGCAGTGAATACGGCATTTAGAAATGTTTATAATGATAATCGTGGGCTTTGCAATAAGATTACCCAGAGGACTACGATGAGTGAGATTACGGATGCTTTTGGGTGTGTTTCAGAACTGAATTCTTGGTTTCAACCGAATTGGTAAAACACTATTCAATTTCCTCATATCTTTATTCTTTTTTTTTTAAAAAAACTATCTATTTTTGAGTATAGGGATCTTCAGGACAGTTTGTTTTTGTTTATTATGCTCGCTATCGCTATTTGTTTCTTTGCGACGCTATTATTCGAAATCGAATCATTCGTGAGCACTACAAACGACGTTCCATCATCTCTTCGCCCACTACTTGCAGTTTCCAATCTAAACGAGCACTCCGAGCCAAAGAAAAAGTTTTTTTCAACTCGAAAATTTAAACCATCTCACAAAAAGAGTGCACGATGTTGACTTCAGATGAACTTGAAATATTCGATATTGAAGCAACACTTACGGAAGAAAAATCGATTCCCCAGTCATCTCGATCTCCGGCGGTGGGGAGGTTCCGAACTGGCAGTGGAATCCCTGATATTCCTATTCCAAAAGTCTACGTAAAAGTTCACGGTAACAGTTTGATCGCGGACAATCTTCGAAAGTTCTTAGAAAACCTTGATCGTGCGCTTCCAAAGGATGCGTGTCCGGATATATTCGAGTATGACTTTGCTGATGGTTTTACCGAAGTCCCGAACGTTGACTTGGAGAAAGGGAATGCATGGGTGAACGTTTTCGTTATTTCGAATCCTGCGCAGTTGCAGACTTATTATAATTTGAATGTGGAGGAGAAAATCGATTCGGATGTCAGTGTTGTTATTTTAGACCATCAACCATATTGTGAAGAGGCAGAGAACGAAGAGATTTTGGATAACTCGAAACGTGAAACTTTATGGGTTTACACAGTAGTTTATATTCAGACAAGAACTAACGGATCGAAAAAGGACAGTGCGCCAACGTCAGAATTGGCTGATCAGATTATGGTTGTGAGTACAAAATATATCGTTATCTGAAAAATCCATGAACTGATTTTTTAAATTTTTTTTTCCCCCAGAACATATCATTAAGAACAAAAGATGCCTTATTCAAGTATGGGGAGAAATACATGGACTTGTTGAAAGAAGTTTCATCCCCAATCTGAAAAACTCTCCCATACAGTATATCCTCATTCTCATTTTGATTATCCTTACATATACTATGAGTATTAAATAAAAGAATTAAAATAGAAAACATGGAAGGGATTTTTTTCAGTAAAAATGATATCAACGCAAATAACTTTGCCACGTGAGTCAGTTTAGCCTGTCAAACCATTGACTCACAAGAATGCTTCGATCGCAATTATCTCGAAATCTGTGAAATAAAACAACAATTCATGCTTAAACTTAAGTAATCATTTTACATTTTTTTCCCTAGTCTTCGATATAAATCGTTTCCAAATCCTACCCGGCATGCATTAATTCCAATACGAAATTGTTCCAACCACGTACACCCACAAACCCGAAGAACCAGCACACTAACCGACTTTGACGTAATCCCAACTGAGAAACGAACCGTAACACTCGAAATGATGCTGGAAAACAACCAACTTTGGTCGACCAAAATGACACAACACCGACCGAATTTCTTTAAAGAGTTGGCTACTTCTCAAGATCCTGAAGTTCTCTGGATTGGTTGTGCGGATTCTCGCGTTCCGAGTAATTCGATTGTTGGGTTGCTGCCGGGTGAGGTTTTCACCCATAGGAATATTGCGAATTTGGTTGTTCATACCGATTTATCGCTTTTGAGTGTTTTACAGTATGCGGTTGATGTTTTGAAAGTTAAACATATTGTTGTTTGTGGGCATTATGGGTGTGGTGGAGTTATAACTGCGATGGGGTAAGAATTTTTGTTTGGACCTAACTTTTTAAAGATTGGCTTATTTTTCTTCTAGTCATCGACAAGTTGGAATTATTGATAATTGGTTACGGCATATTAAAGATATCTATGACGCGAATGTTGAAAAAATTGAAGCATTGCCGGAAGGAAAACCTCGCGAAGACTTTCTATGTGAAGTAAGTCTAAGATCGCTTTTTTTCAACTTTCCTTACCATTGACCATGTTATTAATCGTTAATTGGATACAGTTGAATGTGTTTAATTCGGTTCAAAACGTTGTTAACACGAGCATCGTTCAAAACGCCTGGGCGCGTGGACAAGAAATTGATGTCCACGGATGGTGCTATCAATTAGAAGATGGGAAACTTCGCGATCTTGGATTATGTATTTCGGATATGTCGGAAGTACATGATATTTATAAAGTGTTCAGAAGTAGGAAAGGTGCAACTACTGGGCACTGATTTGGATTTGAATTTTCCTCAAGTGATTGTTTTCTGTGATTAATATACTGTATTTCTTTTTCAATTCTTCATGAATATATTTTGCGAATTCCGAAATATTTGAATGTTTCAAAAGAGGTTCATGAGTTGTTTTTTTTCAGAGAACATTTCAAAAAAGTTGTGATTTTTTTGAATTCTATGTATTTTCCATTACCAACTAATAAATCTAACAAAGAATAAAAAATCAGCAACAAAAGGACCAAAATTTGATAACCAAACAATCAGCAAATAAGAGAAAACATTCAAAAAAAAAATATAGTAAAATCGCAAATATGAAAGATTGGCAAAAAAATAATAATCCCAAATTCAAGAAAAATGCAAGGCCAGAAGATGTGATTATTATTTCTCTCAAGTTGATCGGCGTAATGGCTCTTTGGCTTCTTTATCTCGGTGCGAGTTTCGATCTCTCTTGATAAGGATTACGAGCGGGATGAAGACTGAAATAACAAATGCTACGACCAAAACCCAGAAACTGCGGGGTGAATATAGTAGCAATTAGTAATTGTCGATCTATTTTCCTGAATTTGACCAAGATAATTTACCTTCCAGCGTAATCGTACACTACGTTGAAAAACGGGTTTTCAGTGTTTGAAGGAGTGAGGTTGATACCTTTAATCGTCTCCACGTACGCTTGTAAAGTCTCTCTGATAGTTATGAGTAATAACATACTTGTAAACAACAACGCGGCTGCGGAAAAAAAAATGGTATTAACAAATCAAACACCCACAAAAACGATTTAGATAATATTCTCACCAGTAACAACCGAGAAAAGCAACGTAAACCAAAAACTGCCCGGGAAACAACAAGCGATAACCGTCAAAAGCCCAATTATCAATGCCGCAATCGTAATATTTCGAGACGCATGGAATCTGCGACAGACTTCACCCGAATCACTGTAATATCTGTTCTTATAGTAATTCACCGATCCTACGGTGGCATTGGCAATCGTGGTGCCCTCAATCCCGCAACCAGGCACAAGAGTCGAATTGCATGTTCCGGCTTGGCAGGTAGCCCAAAAGCCGAGGTAAATGTCAGGGTGAGTTTTTACATAAGTATTTAGCGAAGCAAGGGAAATTTTTCCGGTGGAGTTGCTGCGGGTGATTTCAGTATCGTTTTGTTGAAGGAAACCTCTGTAAATAGCGTAAGTTCCTTGCGATATAGAGTTTAAGATCAACACAATGATCATTGTTATGAATACGATTCCGTTCGTAGAGACTGCCATTGCTGCAAAGTTTCTTTTTTTCCCCCTTTCGAATGGGTGCCCCTATGTCAATTGTTTCAGTCGTACAGGCGGGTCGAAAAATTTTTTTTTTGGTTAGCTGAGCGTTTTTGTTTTCGCCAAATCATGAAATAATCAGTTTATGATAATCGTCTTATTTGCTTGTTTTCTTTTGTATCTTACGTATGATTTGCTATTGTATTGTTGCCTTGTAGCAAACGAATATTGTACTTTTTGGATTAAATTAATCAAGATAAGAACGATTTGTAATTTGCACCTTTCCAACGAGGTTTAGATATTATTTCCGTTCCTGTAAAACGTTATATCAAGCAGCGAACTGCAGCTCGTTTTGCAATATGCTTGATACTGTATTGTTATACCTGTCCCAAGCAATTCTATGTAATTCAACATGCCTCTAGTGTTATGTTCTTCAACGGCGTTACTCCTTATTTTACAACTACGTTCCCGTTTCGCAGATATTTTTTTTTGTTTTCTTAGGTCTCAAACAAAAACGTTCAGGATATCTATGTTGAATTTGAATATTGCCGCAGATTTCTTTCAAACAAAATAGAATTATTGGAAGCTTCACTCCGAAACAGAAACCAGGGAAAACAAATCAGGACTGGTGTCGCTCAGGCAAAGTGTAACGTTACATACACAACGGCAACAACCCACCCAATATATATATTTTTTTGTGTTGCCTAAGAAAAGATTGCATCCGCCCTCCCGTATCGGCTGTATTATCACAAAATGAATTCGTCGTTATCATCTATCCAATCTCCCGCATCATCTGTTACGCAGACTGCCACCGCTTTCTCGCCCCTGACCCCACTGCAGCTTTCTGTCCAACTTGGTTCTTCGCTTCCTCCCTCTCCAGCTACGTCTCAGAAGGACTACTTTATCAAACGTTGGTTCTCTCAAATCTACGCTCTAATATACAAATACTTGCTGGAATCAATCCACACTCCCTTTTCATCACTATTTATTATACTCTCACCTGCATTCATTGTATTGATAATATCAATTGCATTTCAATCTATTTCAACTTCCCAATCATCTTCAATTGCATCACTTTTCAGTCATTCCTATAATTTATCGAGATTAACCGCTGACTGCACGCAAGAAATTTGTTCATCGCTAATTTATTACACGCCAAACGATGAGTTTCATAGCGGTAAATACACATTTTAACTTATTCTTACTTTAGTGATTTTTGCATTTAGGGATTATGAAACGTTTAACGCAAATGAACGGGTTAAGTGAGAAAAGAGTTCGAGGGTTTCCAACTCCCGAAGAAATGAGTAAGACTATTCTTATCAACTCTCGTTCTATTATGTGAGTGAATTGGATAAAGTGAAACAAGATGACAAATTTTACATTACTCTAAACTTTACTTTGTAGTCGTCAATCTCCATTCGTTGGTATTTCGTGGACATCTACCAATACCACAAACGTCTCATTGGCAAAGATTTCTTACAATATTTGGGCGGATTTACGATTCGCCGATTCAAATGAAACCCCGCTTGATTTCTCGCTGGGACCGCATCATGATATACCCTTAATCTTTACCTCCCAAACTCGCAAAAATTCCGCCAAGAAATACACCTTTAAACCCAATCCGCTCTCTTTCCAAATCGCTATTGAATCAGCAATAATATCGTACGTTTCTAATCCGCTGAATTTGGATTCGGCTGGGACCGTTTATGATGTTCAGTGGGATTGGTTGAATTTTAAGAATGGAACTGCCGACTCCCCTATTCCAGATGAAAGCCAGTTATATATGCGTTTAATTCCCTTGATGACGGTAATACATGAGATTCTTATTTTCTTCATGGATACTCATCTATAAAAAGCTTGGAAGCATCCCGCTATTAATTTTCTCCGTCTCGTTTCTTTGTCGAGAAAAGCAATACGGCGGGCTGATTGCTCTACACAGAATGGGTTTATACGAATCCTCGTTACTCATTTCAGTCGCTACGGTTCTCTTCATATTTAACGCCTTGTCGGCCGTTGTTTTCTCCGCGTCGATGAAGATTGTAGGGATGTTTGTGTCGTGGCCGATATTCACAGCAATTGATCTCAGCGTTTATTTTGTTGTGCAGTTTTGTTTTGGGTGTTTTTTGATTGGATGTGGAATGCTGATATCCTCTGTCGCGGGGTCTCGACCAGGATATCTTTACTTAGCCATTGGAACTTTTTCGGCTATTGTGGTTACGTCAACTGCTTTGTGCTTTTATGAAGTTAACGGTCTGTAACTGTTATTTTCATGCGGTTTTCAAGCTAAACCACTCACGTTTTGTAGAGCAACCTTTATTCTATCATCTTTACAAAGAAGTCTATGGTCAGGTACTGGTCTACATCTTTGCTCCTTGGATCGAATACGTAAAGGTAGGCTTCATCACTTATTTTTTTTGCTTTAAACTCAAATGTCATTTCGAAAGATTTGGATCGATCTTTTCACATTAGTTGCTGGTTCCGAATTAAACAACAACTCTCCAGTTTTCAATGAAACCCTGCCCCTGTCACTCACAAATACACTCATGTTTCGAACAGTTTTCATTCGATCCAAATTCGACTTTCGCAAACTTGCTACAAATGATACGCTTCCAATAAAAGTGTTGAAAAATTTACCATCTACGTTGTTTTCGGTACTATTTCTCAGCTGTTCCTTCCTTCTATCTTACATCTTGACATGGTATCTCAACCAAATAACGTCACCAGGATTTCGGACCATCCTTACAGAATCAAAGCGTATTCAAACATACTATGGGTTCACACGGTCGCCCTTGTTCCCCTTTTTACCCTCTTATTGGTTTGGACAGCTTTGGAAACGAGATAAACATTTCTACCGGGAAGATTTTGAATTGGAACGACAAAAATCAAAATTGGTGTCAAACGTTCGACTTTTGAAATTATCAAAATCGATTGGAAAAGTTGGATCAAAAAATGAAAATGTGATATTAGATGATGTTTCGTTGAATTGCGAGTATGGTACTGTGTCGGTTTTGTTGGGATCGAATCATGCTGGAAAATCGACAATTATGGATATTATTTCGGTAAATTCGAGATATCCATCTGTAACTTTGTTTAATTTTAATGTTTATTTTAAGGGATCCAGCAATTTTACGTCGGGTGAGGGGTTTCTTCTGGGATATGATATTAAAACAGAAATGAACTCTGTGTTCCCATTGATGGGTGTAATGTCGGAGCAGGATATTTTTTATCCCAATCTGACCATCGCGGAGCATTTGGAATTTTACGCTCGCTTCCGCAGTATCAACCTAAAAAGCGATATTCGCGAATTGATGAAATCAAAACTCAGTCAGCCCCCACTTTCAAAAAGTCGGAATCTGTACCGATCGTACGCACTGGCAAAGTTAAATCAAATGCAATTATCGAGCTTTGAAAATTCGTTCGTGCATCAATTATCGGACGGGACAAAGCGACAGATACAGTTGTTGTTGGCGACGATTGGGTCTGAGAGGATTTTGTTGTTGGATGAACCGACTACTTCAATGGATGAACTTGCCCGTCGGAAAACTTGGAATTTTATTCGAAACCTGAAACGCGGAAGAGTTATTATTCTTGCAACCCGAGACCCGGAAGAAGCCGATGCGTTAGGTGATTCGGTCAATATGCTGAAAAATGGTCGTTTACGGGCTTCTGGTACACCATTGTTTTTGAAGAACCGATTTGGAAGTGGATATCAGTTATCGGTGTCTATTCGACCATGGCAGCCAATCCGACGAACATCCCTGCATAAAGGAGACAGTCGATTTAAAGCTACGGAGCTTCGGATGAAAGCCGGGTGCGCTTCGAAGGAGGAAATTGAATTGTTTATCAGTTACGCTATGCTTTATTTGCCCGGTGCACAAGTTATTTCGTCCGTCGGCGGTGCGATTGTGTTTTCGATTCCGAAATGGAACACCAAGTATATCATGGCATTCCTGAAAGCACTGCGAAAAGACGAAAGATTGGAATGGAGTATGTCGAATAGTACCTTGGAGGAAGTATTTTCCCGCATTTGTCTTTCGATAGAGGGTCAGAATCGCGACGTGGATACGATATCTATTTCTTCCGCTCGTACAAAAGATGCGGAGGAAGTTGATTTTGGAGACTTCTCGGTGGATCCGGAGTTGCGATTATCAAAGAAAGATATTATGGAGATTAATGTGGACGCATCTCTTGGTCGAAAAGCGAGATCGAAATCGAGATCACCATCGAGTTCAAAGAGATCTCGAACTCCGCTTGGACCCGTCCCTTCATTCACGGAGTTCATATACGATTCGACCTACGAGAGCGATCTTGCAGCAACTGTGATCAGTCAGTTTGAAGCAATTCAAACTGCAACGCGCCCGATCTCTATGCTTGTCCCTCCGCCTGCTGAAGTGGAAGCGCCGAATAACCAGAAGAATATAGCCTTTCAGCAAATGAATGCAATGTTTTACAAAAATTTTCTGTTATGGTGGAAAGAGCCTATTGTGAATATCATTTGGATTATTGTGATCGCATTAACTTTACTCGCTTCCAGCATAAGTTAGTAATTTCTTTTTAGAAAAGATCCTATTTTTATTGATAAACCCTTCATTAAGTTCCGAAGTTCGCTTTTGCTCCGTCTGTAAGCTCTTTCCCAGGATCTACATGCCAAACGTACTTTCAAACCAATGCAAACTCAGACGGAAAAACTTCTCCGCTTTTGGACGGTCCAGGTGGAAGCTGCAACGCCACGAAACTAGCTCAGCTAATGTCCAGCCCTCCTCAAGCGCTCACTAATGCCACAGCACAGTTTGTTCCGGCTTGCTATGCAGCGGATAAATCCGGTTGTCTTCCTCAAGATTTTACCGGAATTAGTTCAGATATGTTTCCTTTTCGAATTTCAGAGGCAGCAGCTACCCGCCCTTCACCGCTATCACCAGATCTTATTGAAAATTTCTCCCGAGATCTTTATCAAACGAGCGCATCTCGCCCACTGGTCTGGTACAATGAGGCACCTCAAATGGATGTATCGTTTGCAAAATTGATCAACGATTCGCGAGTTACGTCGGCTTCAGGATATCAAGGAGCTGGAATCGATTCACGCAATTCCTTCAAATTTCCCCCGTATTTTAAACAGATCGGACGAGATATAAACTCTGAATTTGGTGACGCTCAACTACGATTCGCGAATGATGCGCAGGATAATATCGGTAGATGTCAAGCGCAATTTAACGGTATCCGAGGACTGTATACCCAAAAGGATACATTTGTGAACACGTATAGTAATGCCTACCCGACTTTTGGGATTAATTATCGCAAGCTTGATTTAGCGTCGTTGAAAATGTCATTCGACTTTGTAACATATCCGGTGATCAGAACTCCTCAGATTTCGAATCTTGCGAATATTGTATATTCAGATAGCGATCGAACGATTCCTAACTTGGTGAAAGCAAATTCGACTTGTTTTGCTGCATCACCTGGAAATTCGGTGGAAAGTAACGGCGTTAGTGAAATGAAGGCAGCACAAATACTGATTCACTCGATTTCGAATGCGCTTTTGAAATTAAAAACGAATAACGCCGCGGCCAGTTTCAGTGGTCAGATTCTAAGAATGCCTGGATTTTACACTCTTTTGTCTGAAAGAGATTTGAAGTTGGTAATTAGAATTTACACTTTATTTGTTGAATTAACTAAACCTCTAAAAAGATAACTATTTTGACGATGATGTTTTTTATTTTCGGAACCTCGATGTTTTTACCGCGATTGGTAAATATGATTTCGAAGGAGCGAGAAGATGGATTGCATTTGCGACTTCGTGCTATCGGTGTCAAATCGTTGCCGATTTGGATGGCAAACTATTGTTTTGGCCTTTTGATCATCCTCATCCTTGCGGCGATTTTCACAACAACTCTTTTGTTGGTGTCCGTTGAACCATTTTCGGCATTCCTACGAAAATCGGATCAAGGAATAGTAGTTCTTTTCGCCCTATTGCTGGTCTTTTGGTACTTTTGCTTCGATATATTCCCAGAAAATTCCGGTTTTATTTACACTTGTTTTAAGGTGTCATATCCAGATTTGCATCGCACTTTTTATACCCGCTTGTTTCACCAAACGTGTGAATGCTGTAATATTTACTATAGTCATGGTTCTACTTACAACTGTATCCCCCTTCTTGTTACTTTTGTCCGATCCGGTCACTGGCGAAATTCCAATAATCTACACATGCATTCCGCAAATCGCCTTCATTTCGTTAATCAATATTCTCACCGTTTCTTCAAGAACGTCGACACTTCCCGTTTTAGTATTTACGGTGCAATTCTGTCTACTCGTACTTATCCCAACCATCTTGGTCGTAATCGGCTTCTACCTTACCTTTATTCGCAAACAACTCGATTGGTTAAACCAGTATCGATATTGGTTTTCAAAACCAACCAGTAACCCACGAATATCATCTGAACCGACTGATTCCGACGTCGAAACGGAAGCCATTGATATAAAGATATCTAAAGGGGCGAAAGACGGGTTTGAAGTCGCTACGATTCAAAACTTTACTAAGGCTCAAAATAAAAAGACGATTCTGGAAAATATTTCTTTGTCGATTGGGTACGGAGAAACACTTGGAGTTTGCGCTATCAACGACGGTGGAAAAAGTGCGTTGCTGGCGGCAATTTCAGGAATGATAAAGCCTACTTCAGGAAACGTCACGTTCGACTCCACTCTGACCTTGGGAAATGTTGGAATTTCTTCGTATCACGATAAAATCTGGCCTAATCTTACTGTTTTGGAGCACTTGACGTTGTACTGTAAACTTGTCGGTGTGTCGAAAATATTTATTTCCGGAAGAGTGAGGTATATTGCGGAGGTCGTCGGACTTTCCAGGGAAATGCTGAACATTCAAGCCGGAAACCTGAATAATGGGATGTTGCGTCAATTATCCATTGGAATCGCATTGACTTCCACTCCCAAAGTTCTCTTGTTGGATGATCCTGCGGTTGGATTAGGTACGACTCAACCGGATTTTGTAAACATTTGTATTTATTATAAGCTTCCTTTGCTTTAGATATCCAAACAAAGCGTTCAATCTGGAGAGTAATCGATCGAGTTAAGCGTGAACGAGGTCGAGCTGTTGTTTTGGCTACTAATTCGCTGAAAGAAGCTGACTCGCTTTGCACCCGCGTTGGTAATGTTATCATTTCTATTTTTTAGAGTAATTATAATTTAATTTTACTTGATTTACAAATAAAGGTATCCTCAAAGATGGAAAATTAGGAGCGCTCGGAACACCATATCACCTGAAAGCAAAATTCAGCGACGGTATCCAATTGACGCTTCGCTTCAGAATAAAGTGTCGATTGCCAGAGCACGGATCACCACAACGTGAGAACGATAACCACATGCTTCAGTATTTTAGTTGGGCCGAGATGAAGCGACTGGGAGAGATTCACGATGCGATAACGACACATTTGTCACCAAAAGCTGTGGTTGAGCCGCATCTTGATACCGATTTTCATGCGGTACTGATGAAGTGTAATTTTCATCGGGGAGGATTTAAATCTAAAGATGTGAACGATGTATCGTGGAAATTAATGGTGCGATATTTGATCCCACTAGAAGGTGCGGATTCTGTACTCATTTTCAGCAGATTACCTGCCATATGTGAACATCTGGCAATATCTGAGTGGGAATTTTGTGTCCCAACACTGGAGGATGTGTTTGTGCAAGTTGTTCGATGAAAGAAATTACAGTCACAAATTTTTAATGTAAAATATAACACCAATACACTTGAATTTCAAGAAAAAAAAATGATGAAATTTAATTGAAGGAGGAAGTATCAAATGTTCCCTGATCTGTCACGATGCGATCTTCGAAACCTGAGGTGGGGGAAAGTGACACGGCCTTCATAGCTTCCCTCTTCCTATAATATACGTCAAAGAAAAAAATTTGCTACCTTCATAATCATCTTCGGGTGTCGTGGCCCCCTCTAAACACTTGAGAAGTCCTGCCCCATGAATTTCCAAAACTGACATTTCTTTCATCTAATTCATTTCCCCCGCTGTCGCTTTCATTGCTCACGTACTCGTTAATTACACTATGGCCGTCTTCATCGCATGAGTTTTCCCCTGATGAAATGCCACTGTCAATTTGCATTGAATTCAGTTGCACACCTTGTCCCTCCTCGAAATAACTTTGATCTTCGACATCTCCTTCATTTAATTGCAATGTTTCCGACAACGGAAGTGAGTTGGAATCGTTCGACCAAGTACGACGAATAGAGCCAAATTCCGACCGACCAACATCAGATAGAAATGACAAACTTTGAGCATAGCTTATTGTGAAAGTTTGCACGCTGCTTACGGCTAATTCCTGATTATTGTTAGTGTGTGCAATCGACGCAGGGATGACGGTGAAGGTAGAGTAATTTGCGTTTGGTTGGTATAATGTTATCGTTACGTCTTTTGGGGGGAAATTACAATCATTTAATATCGGGAGAGGGTCGCGAAGGTACTCTGCATCGAAGTGCGCATCATCATAGCTTGGTGGTTTAACCATTTTTTTTTTATTACACCCGATGTCGTACAGTATCAAATTTATCCAACATATTTCCGCACTTCACTCCTCAGCTTCTTCGGATTACAGCTAGCAATATATCCATATACTATATTCCTTTTCTTTGGGAAAACATATCAATCAAATATAACAATTTTAGGATTCCAATTATTTCTTCTTATTGTTCGTTGCACCAGATTCTTCGTCACTGAATATTTCCATAACTTCTCCTTCGTCACTTCCTTGTTCAACTCGGCCTCCTCTCGCAAAAATTCTAAGCTGTGATTCAAGCCGAAGTGGTGGTGAACTGCTGTTCCCCACGCGACTAGGCAGTGAATTGTATCGATGTAATGAGGGAGAACTGCCAATTGAATTTGAACTCTCGTTGGTCAAATGGCTGAAAGGTGTTTGATTTCGAACGTCAACTTTGAGAAATTCGAGAGCGTGCGAAATTTTTGGGAAGAAGTGATCGCTTCCAACTAATTCAAACAATCCGGATCGAATAAATTGCGATTTAACGCTATCTCTTAATTTGACAAAGCAGACATCGACGCCTCTGGTTTTGTAGGATTCAACGATTTCCAGCAAAGTCAATGTCGCGCTGTGGAAAATATAAATTCAGCTTAAACTTGAACGAATTTTGTGAACAAACCTGGCATCGATCGATGAAACACCTTGAAAATCAAATATCACTCCTTTTATACCGCCTTCTTCCTCGTTTTCAGACAATTGAACGTCCTGTGCAATTTCTCCGGGATGTACACCAAGTTCCCCGTGAATTTCAATGCGCTTTAGTCGATCCTTTAACTGACCAGTGTTACCGAAAAACAACCCTTCTTCAATTCTAATGACTAAACATCCCATCACTCGCTCGACATGGTCAAAATCGTTGATACTTCGGAATTTGTATTTCACCTGTTGGGTGACGGGATCCACAACCAATGTCCGACCCAAGACCACAATCGGAGTCTACGTTATTGAATTTTCAAATTTGTTTTTCATTGAAAAATAAATCAAAAAATGCGATTACCTTTGTGGTGTGCTTTATGACAAGCAAGAGCGACATTCCAACTGAAATAAGTGTTCCGGCCTCGATCGAAATAAGCAGGGTCGTTAAAAAGGTCATCAGAAGCTGTCCCAGATCACCCCAAGCGCGAAGTTGAAGAATAAAATGCACTTCTTCAAACTCAACAAGCTTAAACGCCGCAACCACTATAATCGACGAACAAACCGCCTTTGGGAGGAAGTAAAAGTAAGGAAGGAAAAACAAAATCGTGAATACGATTGCTATTCCAGTTATGAATCCTGATAGTTGGGTTTTGGCGCCAGCCGAATCGTTGACCGCCGATCGTCCTAACGAACCGAAAGCTGGCCACGATCCAAATATAGATCCAAGAACGTTGCTCATTCCCAAAGCGACAAGTTCTCGATTCGGAGAAACGGAATGGTTATTCTTACTCGCATAAGTTTTTGCTACAGCGATGGATTCAACAAATCCCAGAACCGAAATGAGAATCGCAGAGAGAAGAATAGATTTAATTTTGTTCAGATTCAGTTTTGGAAATTTCGGGGAAATAAATCCTCCTTTCACATCTTTTAATACCTCAACGCCATCCAAATCCCAGCGGAACACGCTGCAAAGAAGAGTAGAAGCCGCCACTAGAACCAGAATTTCTGGAATCATTAAGAAGATTTTTGGGATTCGATATTTTGATTTTATGTACCGAATAGACATTAGAAATGTAATGCTGGTAATCGAAATAATCGTCGTTAGAGGGTGGAATTTCGAGATGTGTTCGATAATAGAAATCAGCTTCTCAACAGGTGACCCTTCTGGTTTTGGTTCTGGCTCTGGAGATGGGTCGTCGTATAGTTCAACATACTGCGAGATTCCGACCAATGCAGGGAGCATGTCTATCGCTACAACCACGACTACAGCAGTCACGAAACCTCGCAGCAAAGCACGAGAAAGAACAGAATCAAGAAAACCGAGTCGAAAGAATCCCAAAGCACTTGTAAACAGTCCCACCAACAAAGCTAAAAGATTCACTGTTGCAATTTTCTCGGCAATATGCCCACCAGCCGGACCAGATGAATCAGACGTGGAGGGAACCGATCCATGGTATTCATGTATTGTCGCTCCTACTAAAATCGAAACCAAAGCTTCAGGCCCAACCGCGAGTTGTCTGTTGCAAAACAGTCCGTCAGTAACGAAAATAACACCTACTTTTGGAATTACCTTGAGGTTCCCAGTAACGAATATACGAATAGTGGTATCATACAGGTATATAAACCATAAACTGGTGGAATTTTTACCAATACTTGAGCGTACGACAAGGCTTGAGGAATCAATAAAAACGCAACAGTAATTCCGGCAATGATATCGTGGTGCAAGTCTTTCAATTGATACACGGATAGCCATCCTACCACAGGCACATAATAGCGCAGTCTAGTATAAAAAAGATACCACGGGGATTTCTTTCCTATTCAGGATTGTGCTTAAATGAATACCACTCACAGTGGTGAAGGAAATGAAATTTGAAGTACCATCAATTGAATTTAAACTTGGAAATGTTGATAATTCCTCATCTGATCCGAACCCGTTATCAGTGGCATCGTTTACGACTTGGCGCGAAGAGTTCAGCAAAGGGGTAGATTCACTGGAAGAAGAAGCTTCATGAACGTGATCGGCGTTTGTTTTACGAACCCAAAACCATTTATAACCAGGGCTGCTGTAAGATTTCAAGATATCGGGGCTGATTTGCGCAGGCGGAGAATTCGTAAAGTGAACATGTCTTTCCGAAGGAGAAAACTTTGAAAAGGAATCCAGACTGTCAGTAGTATGAGACTCTTCATCTGAATTTTGATTATGCATCATAAAGCGATACTATTTCTAATTCGTCTCAGGATTTTAAATTTATAAATTCGCTTTTTTTTTGCGTGCTCGAAGTTGGGGAATGGCGACAAAAGCGCGTCGAAAATCAACAAAGTCTCCGGCTCCCACAATTAATCTTAATCGCTCTTCAACTCCAGATTTGAAAGATTCTAAACCGCTAAATAATGTATTTTTTTTTTTTAAATTGCTTTGTTTTCGTTCTAATTTGTTCCTCCAAAGTCCAGTAATGCACTTACGAAAGACGATTCTTACTACTTAAACCTTCAGGAATTTAGAAAATCGCATCCTAATTTATGTTCGAGCTATGTTAAAGGCCACAAAATGTATAGAATTTCCTTTAGAAAGTTCATAAAGAGACTCTAATTTGCAAATTTAAAGAAAAAAGAGCATCAATACAGAAAATTCGAATACCTCCAAAAAGAATCAAACTAATCAGATACCCGAAGAGAAATATTACTGTAAAACCTTTTAAATTTCAAGGAACTAATACCAACATTACTATTCTCTTGTTGCAGACAATGGTGTTTTTCGTGTAAATGATCGATTATTCCCTGAAAGAATTCACCACCCATTCCCCACGATTAAAGATGCAGAATTGTTTAAAGCCGGAGGCACAAGGGCTGAACTGTATCGAAAACTTGCCGAAGATGAACCTCCCGTAAAGTAAGTTTATAAAAAATTGACGAGAGAATTCAGATTTATGTTATTTCCTATTTAGAGTGACGATATCAAAAGGATTAATTCCGATTGAGTCACGCAAACACAAACCACATCGACGCTGCTCATTTGATCCATCGAATAGTATAAGCCTTCAGTCTGTAAGATCTGTGAATTTTTTGGAGAGTTGATCTAATAAGCACGAATTACAGTTTCTTCACCAAGGTTACGAAAATACTGGACACGTAAAGTGCAGATCTCAAAACAATCGGGTGGAAAATTCTGTATCATTGCAAAACCAAAGCGGGAAGAAGAGTTCACAGGAATTTATGAATATAAAGTTGGATTTTTTATGAATGGAGTCTTTTATAAACAAATTATATTCTTTTATTTAAGAAAAAATTCATGTAAATAATTTTTACAATACAAATTAGATTGTTCACTTCAAAATTTCCCATTAAAATAAGATACTTTGATTATTAAGCCCATACACAACAAAATCCACCATATTTTCACTGGGCTCAGTACGATCGCAATCAATCCGTATATTCGGTGAACATAAACGGCCCTGTACAGTTGGTGTGCAAGGTACATTAAAAACATGAGCGAAAACGACCGCTGTGAGCAAAATGGTGATTCAAGAGAGCGAGGGTCAGAATATTTTTGGTACAATTCTGGGGATGTTAAATGGAATGAGCAATAGATAACAATCGGCACAAATGTCAGAGTTAAGTGAAGAAACCCTTTTTTATTGGAAAAATTTTAACGTCAGCTGAAATTTAAGAAGTTTGATTTGAACCTTTACCGTAATACCAGGTGTCTTGTGCTGGTATCCAAAGACCATCAAAAAACATAATCCCAAAAATCGAAAATACGGCATACTTTCCGCCAATCGTTTCTGATGTCGGGATCATGTCTCCAATAAACCAAGGTCCAATAGCAGCAAAGCACAAATATCCATAAAATGTATACCACAGAGCCGATCTCTTTGCAAGTTCACATAAACGAAGAAACATCAACCACGCAAAATACGTGGAAAGGTTGTAAAGAGAAGGTTGTTTCTTTGAGGAGTCTTCTCCGGCAATCAACCATTTCGAAAGGCCGTTACGCCAGTCAAGGTATCCATTTCGTTTTTGCATGTCCATGTAGTTAACGAAGAATTTGGGAATCAATAGTAAGAGAAACATATACACCGTATATTCTACGATACACAAAAATTTGAACTGATAATCGTGTTAAACAGTGCTGAATATATGAAATCAATATTTAAACGTACCAACAGGCCAATTCGACCAAGAATGAGTAGCTCACCGATGCCTCCGTGCATATTCGTTACTTTTCCGTCAACCCGGAATGTTGCTGAATTCCTTGCTTTCAGACCGTTGCTGTCTTCGACTTCTAGTGACATAAGATGGGTATTTCCGTCGTTATATTCGTCAGGGTTCCATTCAATGGTCCACAGTGGAATGTACTGTACATCTACCTCTAAAGTTGAATGCGACGGAGATCCCACACCATGATACATTGCTTCTTTTTCATACCGTTGTCCATCAATCCGCACTTCAATGTTACGAACTTCAGAGTTTTGCGACGTCCATATTAACATTCGAATGTGAGATGAGCGTCGTATTTTCGAGGTATCTTCTTTTGATGGTATGATGAATTTACTATTTTTGGGGTTCGTCAGCAAGACTATAGGAGGTCGAGCTGTTACGTTCTTATTCGGATTGTTCAGAACGTGCAAGGGCAAATCGCGGAATGATATTATGTCGTTATCGATCGCAACGATACGAAATGTGGCTAAATTGACGGTTGGTTAGTAAAATGTCAAAGAAATTTTCAGTAGAGACTGACCGTGATCTTTCAAATCGGCAAGTTCCAACTAATTTATAAATTAGAAAATAATAAATTCAGCAATTGAAAACTCTTACTTCTAAATAATCTTTGTGATTTCCATACAGCGCCTCGCCAATCCCCCAATACAATTTGTGAAAATGTCCACACAAATACACCGAGATTTCTTTTCGCAGATCCGAAAAGCTCTTTCCACTCGACGACTTTCCGAAAAGTGTTGTTGTGGTAGGATAATGACTCAACAGGAACGTATGATTTGCCTTCCCTTTGGACACCGTAGCTTCTATTAAATCCATGTCACTTTTATCGAAATAACTGAAGAAGTTGAAAGGCCGTTTAATTCCGTATATGGGACATGCGTCGATCGATATGATATTGTAAACCCCGAATGGCTTGCGGTGTTCATAAACAAACCCTTCCGTTTGGGAAAAACTCATTTGACGATATAAGTTAGTTTTGTGGGTAAAATACGGAATATTGAAGCTGGAAAAATTCGTAATTATTATGCAACTTTGAATTTCCAAAATCCAAACCAGTCGTGATTTCCTCGCTGATCTAACCAGAATCTTCCATTATTTCTAGTGAGCACTCCGGAACTTTCGATTGCAGATCTGTAAGCCGACCACTCTTCAGGGTACTAGACACCAAAAAAATAAGCGTCTTGCACGTGTATCTCTTCAATTTACCTGCTGAGTTTCAACGTTTGCCTCGTCTTTTGCGTCAGTAAGATCTCCGGTCACAGCAACAAAGTCGGGAGAAATCATCGGCAGCTCCACGTTCAAAAAAGAGATCAAGTTCTTGATTCCATCACCTTTGTTGAATTTCGAGACGTGAATATCTGATATCTGGAAAACCATTTGAGAGGTGTTTACAATAACAATGCAATGATTAAACTACCTGTATAAAATAAAAAATATTGAGAGAATCTTCATTCAATACCGCCTTTGTAGGCGAGTGATCCACTTTATGAGTCACATCGGGATTTTGGGTAGGTTTTGAGACGAATGGTTCGAATTTATATGTGGAACGAGTGGACTTGTTGTTGTTTAGAGATTGGAGCGAAATCGAATTGAGAGTCACGGATATTAGAATTACTGCCGATGTGACAAATAATAAGTGGATTAATTCCGTTTTCGGATTCATTTGGTGGATAACTAAATAATCGATCCCTTCAAGTTCTAGATGAAAATTGGAAATGTAAGCATTCTGAATATTCAAAGTAGACGTTACATTTGTTTCCTAAACACTCCAAACGGTAAAGATGTCTGCATATCGATTAGTAATGGTAGTATTGGCGCAATTTACCGGAAAATCTCACCTTAGCGGCCTCTACCGAAAGGGGTTCGGGTGGGCAAATGCGAGTTATGTCCGGACCGAGTGGCGTGGTGAATGAATAAAACCTTCATCCAACCCCCTCAAGAAAATCTCATCATAAAAAATGCACTTCACTTCTGAAAAAATGCCTGATCTAACTGGAAAAGTTGCCCTCGTAACTGGTGGAAATACTGGTTTGGTATGTTGAAAAGTTGTATTAATTCATGAAAAGACATTGCTGACTCTGGATACTCAGGGATACGAGACAGTTAAGCAGCTAGCACTAAAGCATGCAAAAGTTTATATGGCTTCGAGAACTCCGGAGCGAGCCCAGCAGGCGATTGAAACTTTGAAAAAAGAAATTCCGAATGCACAGATTGAATTCTTTCAACTGAACTTGGCCGATATGAAGCAGGTAAAGTTCATAGCGTTTATCTAAGAAATCAGAACCTTAAATTAACGCGCTTTTTATAGGTAAAGAGCGCTGCATCAGCGTACGTTGCCAGCGGTGAAAGATTGGACATATTGATCAATAACGCTGGTAATTATTCAGGTCTTGATTTACATGTTAGGAAGATCCTTAGTAGTTTACTTAATAGGGATTATGGCCTGTCCATTTGAAATTACGAAAGACGGGTACGAGTCACAATTTGCAACAAACCACTTGGGTCACTTTGTAAGTTAATTTCAATTATTAAAGATCATTTTATTTTTAATATCGTAATTATTAGGTGCTTACAACTACGCTGCTCCCTGCAATTGAGAAGAGTGCTCCATCGCGGATTGTAAATGTCTCATCCGACTTACATTCATCCGGGCCCAAAGAAGGAATACTTTTCGACAAATTGAATGACGAATCCGTAATGACGCCATGGGAAAGGTGAAGAATTCTAAAAAATATACTTAAATTGTTGGACTGAAGTTATGATTTAATTTAGGTACGGACAATCAAAATTGGCCAACATTCTCTTCACCAAATCGCTCGCCGCACGACTTGGTGACAAGCAAGTTTACGTCAATTCTATCCATCCTGGTGTTGTTAGAACGGAATTAATGCGCGGGCCAACGGCAGTCGCGGACGCAAACCCTTCAATCACATCCACTTTATTGAAGAACGTCGTTTTGCCAGTCTTTAGAGCATTTTTGTTATCTCCCGAGAAAGGTTCGGCCTACTATATGTTTCTATAATAATATTAATTATTTGTATTTGCACAGGTGCATTAACTCAACTTTATGCTGCGACAAGTGAAGAAGTTGTATCGAACAACTATCGAGGACAGTACTTCGCTCCGTTTGGAAAATTAAGCAAATACAGTTCTCTTGCTGATGATAAGGAGCTTCAGGAAAAGCTGTGGGCTTTTTCAGAGAAAGTGGCGAATGATATTTCCAATTGATACATCATCCTTTCGTCCGATTCATATTTCGTAGAATTTAATGTTTATGAGCTTACTTATGCAATAAAATTGGTAAAATTTTCAACAATATTCTTCTGTAAACTATAATTAAAAAATAGGATCTTTTGTCGTTTGTGAAATGTGTGATCTTCGACGAATATGTTGTATGATCTAAACATCTGTCACTTGATCACTTAAACTCGGCTTCTATACGATAATTCGGACTAGAAATTTTCACAAAATAATCACCGTTAATTCTATCGAGAAGAAATAATTTCGTGAACGTTGTGATCAAAGAACATGAATTTTAGAGGAACAGATATTTCGGGAAATTAAAGTAATCAACAACTTGCAAACAAAAAACATAGTTGAAATAAGCATTATTTTAATTAAATTTCGACAGTTCCGATTGATCAACCGGGGCGTTTCTGATGAATTTGAGTTTGACAATTTTGAACAGAGCTTTGTCCAACTTAAATTACTTCCCAATTTGTAAATCTAATTTTTTTCTTTTTCGCCGGGGAAAATCAATTTGGACGACGCGTTGGAATTTATTTACTTTATATTCTTAAATATATCCTTTCACTTGCTATTCGTTTCCCCAACTATATTCTAATTCATTAATTATTCTTTTAAATTCTTTTGGATTCTCCTCACCCCAACGGTATTTGGTTTCCCCCTTATTTCACGTACTTGAGCGCTAATTTTTTGTTTTAAATAAGTGAAAATAGCCCTTAATCCCCAATTCCACCTTTAATTTCCCGGTGAATATTTGAAACAACAAAACTCCCGTTCCCTGTTACTTTATCTTGCTAAAACGAGATGTCGGATGGACGACACTGGTTTTTCGATGGACGATCGGAAAATAAACCGAGCGGCCGGAGAGGATACCATCAGCAAGAGCAGCAATCTCACTTTACACAAAAATCTCAAAATACCCCAGTCGAGACGACGCGGACGTCGTTCGATAACTCTGTTGGAAATTTTATGAAGGAAAACACTGTGCCGGTGCACGTTCCTGCCGATCTGGAGGGTGCAAAGAAACAATTAAAAGTTTATGGTAAGTGATCTTCATTTAGCAACCCTTCCTCGCTCTTATGGTCTTTTTTTTTTGCAGAAAATCGAATTGACGCTTTAACATCAAATGTAAACACGTTAACAAATAAATTATCTGAATCGGAGCGATCGCGAGCAGAATGTGAACGAAAGGTAAGTCTAAGTGTTTCGGAGAGGTATATTTTAACACAAAAGTATCTTACAGTATCACCTTGAGGTCGAAAAATACACCAATTCAGAGAAAGCATTGACTAAAATCACCCAGGTTGGAAGTGATGAATAATCGATTGTTTAAGACTTATTTCTTTTGCAGGAACTAAAACAGAAATCCGTTCAGCTGGACAATATTCAATTATCTTGTGTAAACCTTAATAAAAAGCTGAACGAGGAAAGCAAAAATTCACGACGACATCAATTCGGTTTGTGTTTTTAAGTGCGCACTTCTACATCCATTGCTGACTTTACAAAACAGATATTGACCAAAAAGTACGAAGAATAGAAGAATTGGAGAACGAAAGATCTCGAATTTTGGATGAAAAGTTGAGACTCAACACCCACATTCGAATGCTCGAAACACAATTATCAAGCGCTGCTCATAACAACTCGCACTCACAGGTAAATCTACAGTTTGACGTTATTAAATACCTCGTTACTAAATATATTCCAATTTATTAGAGCATCGGATTTTCTTCAGATACGTTAAAATTACAGCAAGACTTGGATTCTGCAAATCGTCGAATTTTTGAGGTGAAAAACTGAACGTATATCGTATAATTTGTTCTCTAATCATTTTACTTAGCTGGAGAGAGAAACGAAACAAAGACCTTCGGTACAATCACCCGGAAGCGCTATTCGTCGTTCACAATCGGTCAATTCCCGCAATACAAATTTCCCTGTTTCTTCGTCCGATTCAGGTGACTCTCAGGCCCTAATTTCGCGTATTAACCAACTCGAAAGTGAGGTCGAAGGTTTTCGTAGAAAGCAGCAGCAAAGCGAGCTAACGATCAATAACCTCGAAAACGAAAAGATTGCCTTGATTCGTCAGCGTGACAGAGCCGTACAAGAGGGCCAGGAAAAAAGTAAAGGATTAGAAAGCGATCTGAGGGAAGCCAAACGAGAGAATGCGGACGTTACTAATCGGATGAACGCAAGCATAAGTTCCCTCAACCGAGAGCATATGAACGAGAAAAGGGAACTTATCGAAAAGATTGAAAGATTGGACTCTCAAAATAAAGATACCCAAAAGCATCTGAGAGCAACGAAGGAGGACGTCGAGAACAAAAAGCTTGCTCTGCAGAATGCAAATGAAAAGCTTAAATCGATCGAAGCTGATACGAAATCGTTGCAGAAGGAATTTGCTGTCGCCAATGGTGAAAAAGAGGAAGCGTTAGCGAAACTTCGAGACGAGAACAAGCATCTGAAGGAGAATAACGGTGTTCTTGAATCTAAGATTGCCACATTGAAAGAGCAGGAACTGACGCTTCGCGATTCGATGCAAGTGGATCCAGCCGAGCTTCAAAACTTGCGAAAAGAGATTGAGAATCTGAACGGAATCATCGAGAAGAATAAAGTTAAGATGCTTGAAATTGAAAACGAAATGAACGCTTTACGTGCCCAGATTGTTGCGTTACAAAAGAAGGAACAGGAGTATCTCGTGAAGATTGAAGAACTTAAAGTCGATTTCGAAAACAAAGTTCAGGAGAACAACGATTTAACCGCATCATTCAAGAACCTGAAAGAAGAATCGGATCTGAATGTCGGTAAACTGCTCAACTACGAGGTTCGCATGGAGGAGATGAAAGGGCAGATTGAGTCGTTTGAGCAATTACGTGCGTCATCGAACGAAAACGTTTCGCACGAAATTGTAGTTGAGAATGAAAGTTTGAAGACTGAGTTGCTAAACATGACAAACAATCTTTCTTCCCTCCAAAACACTCTCGAGATGTCCCAAAGAAAGTTGAAAGAAGCGGAATCGGAGGCACAGGCACTCAGTGTACGACTTGACTTCTTAGAGATCAACAAGGACGATCTCGACGTTGCATTGAAGCAAACAGAACGCGATCTTTCTGCAAAAATCGCCATCATTGAAGAACATGAGAGGAAGCTTGTCGATATTAAGTGTCAATTCGCCGAAGCGGATGCGCTGAGGATGGATGCTGTTCGGGAGTGCGACCAACTCAAGCAGGAGAAGCAAGTTTTGGCGGATAATCTAGCTAAACAAACTCTGGACTTGAAAAATATCAATACTTCGTTGCGCCAAGAGTTGGAGGGAATTACGTCGGAGTTGGGTCGAAGAATGACTGAGTTGTCGGAAGCTGATTTAATGAAGACAAAACTCGAAGCTGAAATCCACTCACTGCAAACGCAGCTGAAGGACGCAACTGAAAGCCTTGAACTATCCGAGCAGAAACTGGTGGGTTTGCAAAAAGAGGTCCGTGAACAAGATTCAAACGCAATGATTACTAAAGAAGAGCTCGGGGGTATGAGCATTAAACTCGCCGAAGTTGAGAAGTGCGAATCTCAATTGCGGGTTGAATTAAAGGAAAGCGAGTGGAAAGTGGAGAATCTGGAAGCGCAATTAAAAACGAACGACGAGTTGTTGTCCCAATTACGAACGTCGATCGAGGAGAAGGAATTTGCTTTACGAAGCACGGTCGAAGAATCGGTGTCTACTATCGAGCAATTAAACAGGAAAGTTACAGAGTTGAACACCGATGTTGAGATGCGAAACGATTTAAATTCCCACCTCGAGTCTGAAATTAAGGACCGAGATTTTAAACTGTCGCAAATGGAAACAGAAAAGTCCACGATTCTCCAGGAACTATCCGAAGCGGAGACAAAAACGATTGAGTTGACAATGGATGTTACCGAGATGCGGCGACAGAGGGACTTGTTACAGCAAAGTTTGGACGACACGGAAGCAACGGTCGTTAAGTTGCAGTCACAAGTTTCCGAACTTCAGTCAAACTTCAACGCGCTTCAACTGCAGAGTGAACGCAGCAAAATCGAAACCGACCAAGTTACCGCTCTTTTGAGTGAAGAAAAGGTGCGAGTTGAGAATTTAATAGCAGAAAAAGCGGTGCTTCAAGAATCTCTTGATTTGCTTGAGCACAAACTCGCACTTACGCAAGAATCGGATTCGAAACATTTGTCGGAAGCGCAAATCTCATTGGATTCATACAAGGAGGCGATGAAAACCCTCGAGATCAATTTAGAAAAGACCGAGGACGTAGTTTCCAGCTTGATTATTGAAAAAGATGGACTCGAAAGTCAGTTAGTCAAACTCAACCAGCAGATAACTGCCGTGTCGAACAAACTGAACGAATCGCAATCACGAAATGAAGAGTTTAGCGAAAAGCTGGAACAGGCATTTAAGGATAACGACAACCTATTTTTGGAAAACGAAAGTAAAACCGAGCTTATTAAAAAGTCATCTGCTCAGATTATCGAACTTCAGACTCAGCTAGACGCCATCCAAACCGAGCTTGCCCAGAAAGCTCAAAACCTTGACGAACATAAGAAACAGCTTGACTTTGAAATCGAAGAAAAAGCAACGTTGAAAGTTGAAATTGCCACTAATCTGAATAAAATCTTGAATTTGGACAACGAACTCCAAACTCTCAAACGAATCTCTGACGGAGAATCTAACCAGCTGAAGTTGGCTCTTTCGACGACAGAGAACAATCTCAAGATTTGTGAAGAAAAACTAGCGATGGCCGAAAGATCTTGCATCACTCTCCAAGCTGATTTCGAAGTAGAAAAGCTGAAACTCAAAGAGGTCGAATCAAAACTTGACATAGCTTCCTACGAACTCGACCTTACTGCGAACGATCGCGACACGGCACGAGCGTCTTTAAAGAAATCTCAGTTCGAAGTTGATCGTCTCAAAATTCTCTTGTCGCAACTGGACATAAGACATTCAGAATTGTCTACCCTCATCTCCGATTCCCGCAATGCAGTTGTTTCCGTTCTGGATACCTCTAAAGAACAAGAATCGCGAAGTGATGACGAGGATAACGATACCATGTTTGACGGCGAAATCCAGCGAAAACTCAGCGATGCTGAACTTCGGTATGTGTCCATGAACGAGGAAAATCAAGCTTTACAGTTGGAAAACAGACGAATAGTCGAGGAACTTGAGATTCAAATCCGTAAACTAACGTTTGAACTTGATACCAAAACTGACGAACTCCAGCAGAAACAACAAATGTTGAATTCCGTTTCGGATGAGCGAGAAAAGATTAAAATGGATCGCGACAACATCGAGGTTGAACAAGTGAGATTAAGGGGAGAGTTGACAGAGCTTTTTGCTCTTTTGGGCGTTAAATCGACGGAGAATTTGGCGAGGGAAGCAAACATTGAGAAGTTGCAAATTCAATTGAGCGCTTTGGAGCGTACTAATGAATCTCTCGAATCGAAATTATCCACGTCTGAAGAGAAGATCAAGGACATGACAAGCGATCTTGAATCGGCATCAACGGATATTCTTGACTTACGCGAAGAAAAGAAACAACTGGAGAAGCGCATCGAAACTCACGAGAACGAAATCAAGCTCTTGAGTGAAAAGGAAGCCGGATTAATTGCAAAGAATAATAGTCTCAGTAACGAGATCACGGCGTTGCAGGCAACTTTGGACGAATTTAGCGTCAAGAGTGATGAGCAGAATGCTTTGATTCAACAACTTGAGTCTACTTCAGGTAAGCAAACTCTTTTTATCAATTTTTTAAAATTCGATCAATCTAATTCATAAACAAAGCTGAAACAAAAGCAGAATGCGAGCGGTTAGTTACTGTGATCGAAGAGAAAGATAAGGCCATAAATTCATTGCAGACTATAATGGGAACCGTTGAGCAGTCGATTCTACGAAGCCGAGAGGAAACAGCCGAGCTAAACATCCTTTTATCCGAAACCACGAAAGAACTGACTTTGAAAGAAGCAGAGATTCAAAATCTTCAAAAGAAAGTGTCCTCGCAAGTTGAATCCCTCGAAAAGGATATTTCAGCGAAGGAATCTTTGATTTCGAAATTCTCATCTCAAATCGAAGAGATGAGTTCGTCTATTGAAACACAAATGTCAAATAACGACATTCTGGAAAGCAAGTTGGAGGAACACGTTGTGAAATTAAATGAGTCTGAGTCACTGTTGAAGAATGAGATATCTATTCGGGAAACAATCGAACGAAAATGCGCCGAACTTGAGTCCGAGATCATGCGTATAGATGCATTGTTGAAACAGTCGACCTACGAGAAAGTCACCCTCGTAGACCAGCACGAAACAGAAACAGCCAGTTTTGAAGCGACGATTAACGGTTTGCATACTCAGATCGAGAAACTGAACAGCGATCTAAAATCGCAAAGTGAGGAGATAATTAAATTAGAATCTCGTTTGGACGAATCGGCTACGAACGAGTCAGAGCTGGTGCAAAAATTAAAGGAAGCAGATTTGCGAATTGAGGGATTGAATAAGAACGTCGAGGAACACGTGTTTGAAAAAGAGGCTGTACAAAAAGAGCTGGAAGAGCAACTCAGTTTGGCTAAGGAATCGTTGAAGACTGCGACTGACCGTTTCGAAGGGCGTATTGATGAACTGCTAAATACTCTTCATGAAAAAGACGACGAGCTGAAAGCGTTAAGAGCCGAGTTGGAAGCTATTAAGAGATTGAAAGCTGAGTTGAACGAAAGTACTTTGAAATGCGCGGATTTCGAGCGAAAAATTGAGTTGATGGTGGTGGAAGAGTTGGAAAAAAAAGAGTTACGGGTGAATCTTGAGGGCCAGATCTCGGATTTAAGCGGTCGTTTATCAACCTTGGAGCGTGATATTTCCAATATGGCCGCGGAATTGACTCAAAAGTCAATCGAAAACGAAAAACTCTCTTTGGAGGCCTCTAGTCTCCAAAACCAGCTTCAACATGAGAAAGAACGAATCAGGGACATGAAAGTCGAGCATGAGAAAACTTTACTGCCAATGGAAAGCAAACTTGCTCAGTACATCGCAGACTTGAGTTCATTGGAAGACGGGGCGAAAGAAAAATCAGCGGCGCTCGAATCGATTGAACGGGACAATGCGGAGCTGCGACTAAGGCTTCAAACGGAAAAAGATTCATTCGTAGAGACTACCGGACAGCTGAAGGATTCGATAATGGAGATGCAAACACAATTGGACGAAACAAAGATGCAGATGTCTAACACCCAACAGCTTTTGGACCAAGCCGTTAAAGAAAGAGAAAACATAGCGAAACAATTATCAAGCATGGAATCGACCTTTAACAAAAAAGAAGAAGCATTTTTGGCGAACGAGATGGCTCTAAAGAAATACTTGGACGACAAAACGAAGTTGAGTGATGCTTTGGAATCGGAGCTCGCCGTGGCAAAGGAAAGCCTGACTTTATCTGAAAATATGGTAAAAGATATTGAGTCGCGCTTCGAAAAACAATGCGTCGGTTTGAATCAAAAGAAAGACCAATTAGAAAATCTCAAAGAACAATTGGAAGCTAAGACGAGAGAATGCGGCAAATATCTGGACTCGAATGAGTTTTTGAAATCAGAAATTGATATGTTTAAAGGAAGGTTGGCTGCGCAAACTGAAGATGCGGAAAGACGATTAAAGCATGCCGTGACCGAGATTAATATGGAAGTAGAGCAACTCAAGAATTCTCTTCAACTCTTGCGCGAAGAAAACGATGAGCTTGTTATGAAACATAACTTGAAGGTAGAAAAACTCGCAAGCGAACGCGAAAACTTGCGATTGAAACACGATTCCGCAGTTATCGAATCGATGCGACTTACCGCCGCGATTGAAGAGCTTAAGAGATTATTGGGGTCCGAACAAGAACACTCCGCAGAAAAAGACGGACATTTCAAATCTCTCAGAGAGGAACTAGACCTTGAAACCTCTCGAAAACTGTCTGCACTTACCAAAGGTGAACAACTGCAGCAAGAGTTAGATGCCAAAAAAGAAGAGCTTCTGAGACTTGTTGCTGAAGTAAACGTGGCGAAAAAGAACATATCAGACGTGGAATCGCGATTCGAAAAGGCACAAACACATAACTCGGATCTGCTGTTCGAGAGAAAGCAGCTGGAAGACGCGATCGGTAAGTTGAAGACGGAGAGAAATCACGAGTTGGATGAGATGGAAAAGCGTCGCGGATTGATTGAGCAGGCAGAAGCAAATTGCGACAAGTTGAAAGAAGAGGTGATTTCAAAGGATGCTAAATTAAAGAGTGCAGAGCTGCAAGTAGAGGAGATTAAACGCACGGAGAAAGAAAAATGGTCTGTTAAGATACACGAGTTAAGTTCCGAGTTGGCAAGAATGACAGCATCTATTGTGAATGATAATGAAGAAATGAAGCGAGTAAAAGAGGAACTCAGGGATGCTTTGGCACATCACAACACTTTAGAAGTGAAGGTTATAGATTTTTTCTGGAGATTATCCATCTTTCTAATCTTATATTTGCAGATTCAATCACAAGAGAACTCCATTAGAGTGCTCGATGCCGAAGTCACCACACTTAGATCTGAGATATTCCAACGTAACTCTCAAGTCGAGCAGTTGACGCAGCAATTGAAGGAGAAAGATATCCTGTCGGAGAAGCTGACCAAAGACGTGGAGGACTTGGAGAATCGGTTGAAACAGGCAGAGCAAATTATCGTGACAAGATCTAATCAGCTCAGAATCACTGAATCCGATCTTTCGGACCGAAATTACACAATTAAGGATCTTAATAGCAGCATCGATCAACTGAACAAACAACTTGAAATTCGTCTCGACGAAATACGTACGCTTCGTGATAACATCAAAGAATTGGAGGAGTCCGGTGAGCACCAATTATTGCAGACAGATCATCTTAAGAAATTGGCCGAGGACAACCGTATTTTGAAAGAAGAAGTGAAAGCGCAAAAGGCAGAACTCCAACGTGCGAATGATAACATTGATCGAAACGTTGATGCAGCGCAAGCAACTGAAGAAGTTCAAGAATTGAAAAAGAGCTTAGAGAAATCAAAATTGGAGGTCGAGGCGGTCAAATCCCGGCTAGATGAGATGACGAATGCAGATAGAGATAAATCACTGAGACTGGTGGATTTGGACGACGAATTACGCCGTTACAAAACTCAATGTCGAGAACTGGAGCTTCGAATGAAGGAATTGGAGAACGAGTTCAAGGTGAAGCTGCAATCGAACGGTGACATTGTTGGTAGTGTCGAAAGGGATATTTTGATGAAAACGGAGCAAGAATATCAAAAAGTTTGCGACGAATTAACTAGTTTGAAGAACGAATTTGCCGAGCTTACCGACCGCGCCAGTACCATGTACCCAGCCGAACGGGTTGTCAAATTGGAGAGCACTTGTGATGAGCTAAAGTCGCAGCATAAAGCGACGTTCGACGAGTTAACAGCTGTACAAGAAAGTTTAAGAATACTTCAAACTGAGAAAGCAGTGTTGTTGGGAAAATTAAGCGCGGAGGGCGTTGACATTTCTGCGGAAACGGAAATTCGAAATGAAATTGATCGACTGAGAAACCAGAACAACAGCTTTGTCGCGGAAATAGCGGAATACGAAGTTGCTGCATCCTTAGCATCTCAGTTTATCAACGAAAAACACGAGGAGCTTCAAGAGGCACTTCAAGTGCAAAAAACGCTCATGTCGCAAATTAAAGCAAAGGAAAATGAAATCGAGTCGCTCAATTCAAAATTAATCGATCTGCGTGAGGCTGAATCGAGCAAAGGAAGCTCCGAAGATACAACCGGATTACTGATGGTTCGTTTCATTTGACGTTTCTCATTTCTTATATTTTATATTTCTTTCAGGACATTACAAAACTTAAAGGAGACGTATCGAGGCTTCAATTAATTGTTGAGGAAAAGAATGAACATGCTGAAAGATTGCGAGAAGAGTTAGCTATTTCAACCAAGGACTTGGAATTCCAGCGAAGCGTCGTTGCAGAACAGAAACGCGCGATGGAGGACGTTGATGCTCAACTAATAGAACTGAAGAAGAAATGCGATTCTTACGAAGAAAAGGTCGAGACCCTCAACCAGGAGCTGTCAACCAAATCTAGAACCGTTGAAGAGATGCAAGAATCGCTCCGCGTCCACGATACGCTGAAAAGTGACCTCGAGAAGAGAGTTGCCATGTTGGAAGAAGAAAATAAAAAACTGACTGAACGGCTATCAAGTACGGAACATTGTGAGAATGCGAAGTTGATTGAGGAACATAATTTGACGATTAAAAAGTGTGAGAAATTGCGAGCGGAAGTGGAAAGGTTGCAAGTTCAGCTCTCGAACGTTGAACAGAAATTTGAGAAAGAGAAGAGTCAATTGATGGATCACGTTGATCGGGAGAAGTTGCAAAGCATTCAGATCAAAGAATTACAGAAGGAGATATCTTCGAAAACCAAGCAACTTACGAAACTGGAAAATCAGATCCAAAAAGTGCAAGAAGAAAGAGATGAATACGCCAAGGTGGTTGAGGAGAAATCACAAAGGATTGAAGAACTTGCATCTACGGACGAGTTGAGGAATGGTTCTTCTGTTACTCTAGAAAGGTTGGTAATTAGTTGAATTTGTTGATTTTACTTCTCATTTTGCGTTTTTTAGCGGGCATGTGAACGAAAATACCAAAAATAAGTTGGAAGACCTGAGAGAAAAGCTGCAAGATTTCGATGATGTTGTCGCAAAGTTGAAAGAAATGGAAAACATTGCTAACCAAAATATGGAAGAGGCTGATCGCGAACGTGAATTGTATGAATCCATGAAGGGCGAAAAGATCGCTCTCGAGAAGTCCATCAAAGCATTACAGCGTGAGAACGAAAGATTGAAGAAAATCCTACCAGCTAATACCCAGATCGAACCCGAACCGAAGCCTAAATCACGAATCGGCATAAGAACAAGAAAGCGCAACCTTGATAACGCTTCGGACGAAGATGAGAAGCCGGAAGAATCACCGAAGAAAGTATTGAAGAGCAACCAGGGTGGCGACGTATCCATTTCAAAAGTTGTCACCGACGGTCAGGAAACTGCATTGTTGAATTCTCGACCGAGTCGCAAATCGACGCAGCCAAATGCGGACTACGAAATTCCCATTCAACCAGCCAGCCCAGAGCTTCCTGCTCGAATGACGCGGAGCAAATCAAAGATAAACGTTGATAGCCCAGACGATATTCAAGATGCAAAAATTTTGCAACCAAAAATCACCAGGAGAGCACGAGCGCAATCAGAAGAAAGTGGAGTGTTATTGCAACCAAAGATTACTCGAAAATCGCGCGGTCAGCCAGACGTCCCAGAAGTCAATGATGAAAAAACGGTGTCACTGCCAACCTTGCGCAGATCGAGAGTCAAGTCATCAGAACTTTCAGAACCAATCGTTCACCAGCAAAGTACTCGAACCAGCCGACTGAAATCGAGTCGACCGAAAACAAAGGAAGAAGAATGTAATCAACAATGAACGGCAAACTTTATTCATTTTTATTTAGAAAAAATAACAATATATATTTTAATTTGTAAATGAAAGATCTATTTGCATAACTTGATAAACGTCTTTCTGTGAACGAAGTTTAAAATAATATTACTTTATTTCTTGTGGACTCGTATCCTTTTTTTTTTAAAATAAAATAAGAAAGCTATAAGGAAAATAGCTCTAGTTGGTGACTCGGTTAACATATTCAATCGCAAGTTTCTTCACATGACTTTCTCCTTCCGGCGTCCCTTTTGTTTTCTCAAACATTAGGTATTTCTTAAAAAGTGATTTCATTTTTTTGCTCGAGAATTTGAGGGTTATCGCTCGTTCAAACAACCGCCTTAAACGTTCAGAATATTAACACATAATAAATTGCAAAGCAGGACTTGTATTACCTGACGACATCAACATTTCCCACTTTCATTTCCATATCCAAATAAACATTCCAAATATTCAATTTCGTTGGGTGGTTCGTTACCAGGCCTTCAAAAATTGTTCGGCCGCGTTCAGGATCTCCAAATTTGAACTCCATTTGTGCAAACTTGGTTATGGTTTCGACATCTGTGTTTGTAATTAAAATCTCATCACAATAAAAATGAAAAAAATATTTACGTTCGTATTTGGGTAACGCCTCCAAACTTCGATTCAATATTTGTCTCGCCATCTCTTCTTTTCGGTGAGTGATATAATACAGTCCAACCGTTGTCCATACTTGAGGACTGTCCCTAAACTTTTTCATCATAACCTTGTACAGTTCTTCTACCGCCTCAAACTTTCCAGTTCTTTCATAGATCCGAGCCAAGCTATGATACATATCTCTAGGTTCGTTATACTGTACTGCCCGATCAAAAACACTCTTTAACGTCTCTTGCGTGCCATACATATTTTCCAAATTCAAATACGCAACCCACACATTCTTCTTTTCCGCTTCTTCTCTAAACGAAATCGTGTTAATCGCTCGTTCGGCCACCGCCCTCGCTTTCTCAATCTCAGCCATCTGTAACTGGAAAGCCATGAACTGGATCCACAAGTACGACGAGTTGGGTGAGCTCAACATCAGCTTATCAAAATCCGTCGCGCTCGTCGGCAATTCTTGTTGTTCATTGTTGACAATTTTCGCTTCTAGTTTTTGGATTCGCTCTTCTTCTGCTTTCTTTAACGCTTGCTTTTGTCGTCGTGACTTTTTCTTGCTGGAGGTAGTGTTCTTTTCGCCATCCGATTCTGAATCAGATGAGGCACTTTGTTTTTCGTTTTCAGAATCTGTGTCCGCGAAAGAGTCGTTGTCATCATCTTGGTTGAATTCAAGTGGTTCAATTTCATCTACTCCTGCAAACAAATCAACTTTATTTTCTCCGACAGAGGCATCTTCAATTTCAACATCGGAATCTTCCTCTTCCTCGCTCTCATCATCGTCATCTGAATTTTCGGCGTCTTCCATCTCTTCATCTTCTTCGTTGTTACTGTTATCAATAATATCTTCGTCGCTTTCTGCCATGGCTTCGTCTTCATCATCAAGGTCTTCCGCCGTAAAGTAACTAGCTTTCAATCCCAATGAGAGCTTGTGTTTCTCGTCATTCTTTTTCAAGATTATTGCCTTTACAACGTCACCGACAGTATACAACTTGGTTATGTCAGTCACCGGTTTATCAGACAGCTAAATTTTCTTTTAATAAGAAAGAACCAACAACTCGACACAAAAATTAATCTTTAATATACCTCGCTGGTGTGGCATAGCCCGGAAACATTAGACCCATCCAACTTAATAATCAAACCATAGGATTTTACACTCTTAACGACTCCAGCCACTTTCATTCCCTTTTTCAAGTCTGAAAAGTTCAAAAGCGTTGTGGTTTTGCCCTGCACCGTCGATTTTTTCAGCGACATTTCGATCTGTGAGCCAGATTTGCTATTTTGATTTTAAAAAATCTTTAGAATTAAAATGTATATAATGAAAAATAATAATAATAATTATAATAATAACAACCTGATGACTCGTCCACGAACCAACATTCCAACTCTTCCTAAACTTTTCCAATCTTTCACAAAATCGTCGCTAAGCTCGGATATTTTCACGCGGGCAACTACGTCACGGCCCAAAGATACGAAGAATCCTTTGTCCGAGATATTCTTTATAAATCCTTGTAAGACTTCATTTTCTTCTACTTCTTCGGTGGAATTGATTTCTCGACATTCTTGTAAATGCGCTTTGTAGTTTGGTGATATTGGACTGATTTTCGAAGTTGCAGACTCGACGTCGGTCTTCTCCTCTTCCGTTTCTTTATCGTCGTTGTCAGCGTCGCTTTGGTTATTGTTTTCGTCCTCTTCCTCTTCCTCACTGTCGGAAAGCTCGATAACGTTCTTGGAGACTTCGGCCATTTCGCCATCTTCATCCGCCACACTCTTATCGTCGTCATCGCTGGCAGCTGTATCAATCCTACTTTCCCTGAAACTAACTTTCCACTTCCCATCGTCCTCACTCAATAAGATACATTCTCTCAGCGAACCAATCACCATTTTCTTCTTCCAGCCGTCGCTGTAAACATCATCGACATCGGTAACAAAACATCGTCCAAAAGACTTCGCCGGTAATTCAACAATCACTCCCAAATCGTCAACTTTCACGACTTTGCATAAAACTCTGTCGCCAACAGTATTTTTAAACTTCGGCGTATATTCAGTGTTGGAAATTATATCCAGTATCGTTAAATCGGTAAATTTTTCAGTCATATTTTCTACTTTACAGTTAACTGGCGTTCCGACTGCAAACCATGACTTGAAGGACCTTCTCAGCTTCGACAATGTATTCACAGTCGACAATAGATTCACTCGTCCCATTAATTTTGGCGTGAGGTTCACAAATACATATGCATCAGTCACCTTGGTAACGAATCCGACACGTTCATCTCCAACCTTGATTTCTGGCGCTTCTTCCTCGCCCTTTCTCTTTAATGATAACTCAAGAACGTTACCTCCCACTCTTTTCGTTATTGGTAAGTAATTGTGTGTTTTCAAATCGTTCATTCCAAGAACTCGACATTCGACCTCCTGTCCCGATTTGAAGATCTTCGCCAACGGCCGTCGTCGTGCTTTCAGCGTCACTGCCGTATCATTCCCGTCTTGGTGTAAAAATTCAGCATTCTTAAAAAACTCCCACGAATCGCTCACTTCAGTGCAGTAAATTCGTCCGATGTATTGCCCGATTTTCACATTCACTTGAAGAGGTTTCACCGAGTTCACCACAACTTTTACGTCATCTCCGATATTTACTTCCACAGTCCCTTGCCCTCCACTTTTATCTTTTTTCGCGGGTTTCACATTCACATCTTTTCTCGATGGAACTAAAATAATTCTTCCGTCGGTATTATCTCCAATAGACGCCAAAACTCCCGTTACTCGCTTTCCAACTTTATATTTCAAGAAAGCCGTATCCGAAACCGAATTATATGTTCGCGAAGTCGCAAACACAATGCAATTATTAAACTGTGGCAGAATTCCAATAATATAGTCTTGTTTTAATAGTTGAATCACCATATCGACGGACGTTTTCGCTTGGTACGCTTTTAATAACTTGGCTTTCGTTTCTTCGCTAACGGTATTCCCAACAATATCTTTTTTCAAAGTTAAATCCAATACTTTCTTCTCTTCATCGATATCGAACACTTTCGCCGTCACGGTGGTTGCTTCGTCTTTTTCCTTTGATTTAGGTTTCTTCGTTGCGGATTTTTCGTCTTGCTCTTCCATGTGAGCTACAGTCACCAATCCGGAAACATTATCTTCAAAAGTTACCAGCATTCCGTAAGGTAAGATTTTGCCCTTTTCTCCCTTCACAACCGAGCCAATCTTGAATTTATCGTGCAGCTTATTCACGGCCGCTCCCTTCAATTTACGCTCGGCAAGCATACTTTGCAAATACTCAAATTCCAATTCCGGCTCTTCGAGTTTGAAGTTAATACTTTCTTTCAAGCTAACAAAGACTTTTCGTGGTATTCCGTTTTCGTTCGTAGTTTCGTCGTCCTCGGATATTTCTAAAATCGTCGAATAAACCGTTTGGCCGACTTTAAATGATCCCATCACAATATCTGGTGTGATAAAGGTATCGGAAATGTTACTCTTTCGAGCTAATGCCGTTTGACCGCCGATGAACTCTACCAAAATCGAATCTTCCTTCACGTTCTTAATCACACTGGGCAGTTTAGATCCGACCTCAATCTTCGGTTGGTATTCAGCAAATTCCTCCATTAATCCTGATTTCTTACTCTTCTTCCCCTTTTGGTTCTCCCCGCTATTAGTTTCCCAGTGCCTACTATTCCGCTTTACGAAGTTTATCAAAGCGGGTTTCATCGATACTACCAATCCTCTCTTCTCATTATTCAAGTACACAACCAGCTCAATAACCTCGTCTTGCTCGTTTTTCGATTTTTTCGACGTTCCGTTACTTAATTTTGGTGTATTTGATGTGCTTTCCGTCAAATCTTTCTTGATTTTTTCTATGTGGGATGGGTGGTCGGTTAAGTGATCGAGAAACAGTTTGGCGGTTATGTTTTGCGGAATGATTTGAACCTGGAATGACGTTTCGTGGGTTGAGACAATTTTGCCTTTTACGATCTGCAGAATTTAAATTGCGATAAGATAGAATGGTTAGGTTGATTTTTGCCATTTTAATAAACTTATCATACTTGGCCAACTTTAACTGCATCGGATTTCGCAACTGAGGGTGCTGGAGAAGATAACTATGAAAAAATAATTTATCATCTCGTATTCTGATTCTAAAAATCATGTGAGTACCTTTAAACTAAGTCTCAGCTTTTTATTCACAGGATCTGTCGTGACAATCCGACATTTTATCAACTGTCCCGATTTAAAGTCGTCTTTATATGTTTTTTCCGAAAACGCAGTACTAGTTTCAAATTAAAAGAAAAAAATTTTCAATCAAATCCCAAAGTTTGTTACAAAATAACCTACCCCATTTCTTGCTTTGGACAGAATCCTCTAACCCCTCCAAAAAACTGCACCACCAAACCAAGCTCCTGAACAGCCGAGATAACTCCATCTGTGACCACACCTCGAAACTCGGCATCGTATCCTATAAGCTCACTGTCCATCAATCCTTTCTTCTTTGTCAAAATCAATCGGTCGTTCTCCGGATCGCTTTCCCAAATCCTAAACTTTTCCTCATTTCCGACTTTGTACACCTTTTCCAATTTACTGATCGTTAGTTCGCTATTTCCACCAGTATCAGTAAGATGTGCGATCGGACATAACCCTTTAAATCCGGAAAACGTCACGAATAATCCAATTTTATCAAACTTCACAATTTTGGCTCTGACGGTAAGCCCTGGTTCGAGCTGCGATGATGAAATAAAAGGTTTTGATAATACCGACGGTTGCATTGATCCGAAATAAATGTTGGAGAATGGGTTGAACGACAAGATTCGAGTCTTTTGAAGACTATCGACTTTCGGGTAAGTGAATGGTTTGGTGTCGCTTATGCTGGAGTTGAAAACGTATACTAATATATTGCTGTTCTCTGGGTGTGCGGATACAAGTCCAAATCCGGCGTCGTGGCGAAGTATTCGCGTTTTCAAAGTATCTCCAATCTTTATATTTGGGTCCGGTTTGGGGATTCCGTTCTGATTCACGATATGATCTAATAACGATCCGTAAACGAATTTCTTCTCTGAATCGATGTGTGTAATTCGAACCAAGGTCGTTTGTTGTTTCTTTTTATCAAACGACGGAGCTGCGCCAGATTTTGATTTCTTCGCCGCAGATTCACCCGACAATAACAATCCCAACTCATCCTTACGCTGCTTGGTAACTCCAAAATTATTAACGTGTATTTTCACTCCGCTGTAATCCAAAATAACTTCTGATTCAGTGACACTAACCAGTTTGGCATCGTATAGCGCACCGGCACGAGTAATCTCGTAATCGAGAGATTTCGATAACTCCATACTCGTCGCAAACTGCAGTCTCAAAACTCTGTCGGATTTCTTTTCGACTCGGCCACAAACCTGTGTTCCCAACTTCAGTTTTTCAGAGGGTTCCGATTGCGATGAAGAAGCGAATGGTAAAAATCCAGAAATGTTCTTCAAACCCAGGTCAACTTCGTAACCCTTGTCTTGCACCGACTTCACGTACCCGTGAATAAATGTACCAGGTGTAAGTTGGGACACATTGACGTCTTTGTTGAGAATCTCTGGGGAAATGCTGACATTTACACCCTTATTTGTAACTTCGATGACTTTAACAGACAAGAATTGTTCGACGTGAAAGTAGTCTGAAAGTGAAGGTAGATCCGACTCATTGGACGATTCTGATTCTAAATATGCAGCAGCAATATCGGAGAAGTAAGAATTAACATCGGCGATGGAGAGAGTAGCTTTTTGAGAGTCTTGAAGCAATAAGTCGATTTGCAAAGCTGAAATTTTTGAAATTAACGCGAGGGAGTTGGAACCAGGGGAGATTTTTTTAATCGAAAGGAAATTAGGGGAGGAAGAAGCGGAAGAAGTAGATTTAGGAGTAGTTGAGGATTCAGAGGTTGCGTTGTTGGGAAGTTTTCTTTTCTTCTTTTTTGAGAGTGAGACGTCTTGTGAAGAATCATCGGCATTAAACAAAGCGTCGTTGTCTGCTAGCGAGCGGATTCTTCTCTTATCCAAGTCACTTAGCGTCGACTCTCCTCCTCGTGGAAAATCCATTCCGAAAAATGAAATTTCAATTTAAAAAAAAAAAACAAGCCACGAGGTCTGAGCCATTGACATGTTTCAGAGATAGGCTGATTCTGTTGCGCGGTAAAACATTTGTTAATCAACAGCACTTATTTACTTTATTTATCAAATAAGTGAAGAAAAATAGGGCCTGCATGAGTAGTCAAAGTTAAAAATATTTCGTATCAGAATGCTCATCCCGTGGTTTGGTACAATGTCGAATTTTTCTTCCTTACGAGTGTAGATGGATGAAATGATGCATGCAGTAATTGTTGGCGGTTTGTAATCGTTCCCTTTGCGTTTGTTTGCGACATCTCGTGAAACGCCACTCTCTCCAGTTTGCTTTATCTTATCATGAAGCTTTGTTCCGCAGAAAACTTGCTTTTCCTCTTCCTCCCGTTCGTCTGCCCAAAAAAAGTTTCTGTTCGTCTCCGTCACGTTTTGCACCATAACACCGCAGACTTCAATTCGAAATTTCAGCGCTTGGACTTTGACTTGTTGGAAAACCCGTCCTGGTCACTTTCCTCGCAATCCTCTCCGTTTATTTACAACCAAAATTCTAATTCAGCTACTCCCTCATCCGATGAAACGGAATTAATCGCAGAAGAATTAAAAAATAATGTCAAGCTAAGATTCGATTTCAACGTGCCTGATTTAACCTTCAATAACAATGACTTGAGCGATACCGTAATATCAAAACCCTACAATGTATGGTCAGATTCACCTCAATTCTCCAGAAAATTCTGGAAATCACGGGATGAATTAAAATCAATTCCTCCGTATGTTGGTTCGAATCAAGCTTCTAATTTACAGTTTGATGCTCCGGGAAGTGGTGCCTCAGATTGGGTGAATATTCGTGACTATGATTTTTTCGCGAATGAGCAGGGGAATATTGCTATCCCCGATTACAAAGATCCAACCGTTGTTTTGGATTTGAGTTATATGGCTTATAACGCTTATACCGGTAATAAATATATATTTTTTGCTAGATTTATTCAACTTAATATGCTGTTTATGTTTATTGAATTAACATAGAACCTGAAAAATCGGATTGGAAATTCACTGGCGGATGGAACGTTGTATGTATCAAACCAATTAATAAATCTTTTTAATTTTTAGTTTTCTTTTAGAGCAATAAGTTTGGTTGGGAATCGGACGGTATACGCGGATACGTATTCACCGATGACACACACTCCACTGTGATCCTCGCATTTAAAGGAACTACACTATTGTACCCCGGCATCGGAGGCGGAAAAACTTCCGCAAAGGATAAATATAACGACAACATGATGTTCTCTTGTTGCTGTGCAAAAGTCAGTTGGAGTTGGTCGGCGATTTGTGGGTGCGGGGATGTGGGGAAGAACAAAAATGTTCCACCAAACTCTGTACCGAATAATAACTGCGTTGGTGATATGTGCAGTCGAGATGAACATAATGTGTTGGCGGGTAAAATGGAATGTTCGGAAAAGTGCTTGTTTGAGAGTGTGAATTTTTCGGATAGTTATTATAATCTTGCTCAAACGTTTTATTTGGCTATACGAGCTTGGTACCCAAACGCAGTTGTATGGTTCAGTACGGCAAATTTACGTTGATTATCAACCAAAATGATTGACACTAATATTTTTCCCTAGCTGGCCATTCACTGGGAGGTGCACTTTCAACTTTAGTTGGGCTAACGAACGGACACCCAGGTTTCGCTTACGAAACGCCAGGAGATCTATTATACGCACACCGACTCGGTCTTCTACCACAAATACCCGAAAAACCAACTCCCGATCAAGTCACGACAAAAAAACTTCTCCCACGATCACGATCAATCCCGTCTACGAAATCAGACACCGGAATCAAAACTTCAGATAAATTGGCGAGTTTTTCAACTTTGAAAGAGTATATTGCAACGCTGCCTATATTTCATTTCGCAAATGAGCACGATCCGATATTTTTTGGAAAATGCAATGGACCGACCTCTAGTTGCTATTACGGAGGATACGTGACAGAGTCGAAGTGTCATTTAGGACGAGAATGTGTTTACTTTGATGAAGATTTGGAGAAAAGTGAAGACAGAAAAGTGTTGAAAGATCAATTTGGGGATCGAGATTCGGAACTGAGCGTGAAAGGAGACAAAAGCGTTGGTGGGGAAGCTTGGGCGAGATATGATGTTCGGTATCATGGATTGCAAAAGATGATTGAAACGTATTTGGAGAAGAGTAAGAGGGTACCGGAGTGTGTTGCATACAGGGATTGTTTTGATTGTGAGATGTGGGAGTGGGTGTGAAGTTTACGTTACGAATTTCATTTAGTGAATTTATTCAATAAGAAATCATTTTTGCATTTTGAGATTTTAAACGGAGTAGCTATGAAGTTTTAGCGCAAATTCAAGTTGAGTTTAGGCAAATCGAAGTCTCGAGAGAAGATTTGATATGCGAAGAAGCACTTGGCCAATATCTGACTATTAATATCAAAGCCGTCTTTATCATTTCGCAAAGGATAATATATGAGGTCGAGGCGAGCGGTCAAAAGATCACCTTGAACTTGTTACAGTAGAAGTAAATTTAAAAGAATGGAAAGCCGATTCATCTCATAACGTAGATTTTAAGGATGCAATGCGACAGTTAACAGAAAATCAAAAAATTAAAATTGAATGATAACTTCAAAAAATTTCCGTTTTTATAAATTACAACTTATTTCTCAGCAGTTTTTGTCTTCTTCTGCTTCTTCTCTTTCTTCTTTAACCCAGTCATATGTGCTTTACTGATACTATGAAATGAATCTAGAAATTTATCCGTTTGGTTAGGTTGAACCTGATTTAAAAACAAAAGCCAGATTAGTAGCATATTTAACCTATTCACACACATATTTCTATTTACTATAGTACTAAATTTCACACGTCCACACGAAGCGCGAACCAAACATCCAAATGTTTCTGAATCTACGTCCATATCTGATTTTTTCTTGTGAAAAACTACGAAAAAAAAAATAGATATAAAATATCTTCTTTCGTTGAAGAAATTCCAAACGTACATCGTTTCATGGTAACGTAAACGGTTCCAGCAGTGTTTTCTTGTTTCGAACGTTCATATTGTTTCGAAAGCAATCCTAAAAACTTAACATAATAGTTAGTACATTAAAAAGTATAAAATCGTTAGGCTATACCGAGTCATTATCGATTAATTTCCCCATTCGTCCTTGTTCAAATTTCGAACAGCTTGTCAAAGAAAAAGTTCAATTTTGCAAACGACTTCGCTTTTTTTCCAAAGTTGCGAAAATGAAGTTGGTTCGGTATGTTCTAACTAAAACACATTGTTTTTTTTTGTTAATATGTTTGCTCTTTCTATAAATATGTTTTTTTCTTTTTCGCTTTCCCATAATCTCTAACATTTTTATAAAAATAGTTTTTTGATGAAATTGCACAACGAATCCGTAACGATCGAGTTAAAGAACGGAACGCTTGTACACGGAACGATTACCGGAGTCGATATGCAAATGAACACTCACTTAAAATCAGTTAAAATGACTGTGAAAAACAAAAGTCCGGTGCATTTGGATTCTTTGAGTATTCGTGGGAATAACTTGAGATACTTTATTTTACCCGATTCTTTGCCGTTGGATTCAATGTTGATTGATGATACTCCGAAGAGCAAGGGCAAGAAGAAAGAAGGTAAAGTGAAAATTGTTGTTGTTTTTTTAAGTTTGTTTGGCGTTTGATCTGGTTGTATTTAATAATTTTTTTGTTAGTTTCTATTGGCGGAAGAGGTGCCCGTGGAAGAGGAAGAGGTGCCCGTGGACGAGGTCGTGGACGAGGTCGTTAACTTAAAAAAAACCAACTATTTTGTTGTATTTTACTTTTCGTATGGAAATTATAATAAGATTAAGTGTTCTTCATGGAATCTATCGGTTCTGTTCATTATCACGAAGCAAGCAGTTACGCCGGAGTTATGCCAAAAAGTTTCTAAAAGAATTTCGATGCTTCCTGATGTATTTCATTCCAATAGAGTTAAAAGGTTAAAAAAAGAAAGGTATAAGTAGCATCCGAAATACTTTCTTAGATCTAAAGAAAGAAATCTATCAAAACAAGTGATAAAATCATAGTACTGTAGCTTGCGTATGGACAAAGGGGAAAAATTGAATCAAAGAAGCAAGTAATCAAAGAAACAGCAAAACACAAAATATAGAAATCAGAAACAGGCAAAAGATGAATAAGCAAATAAGGACAAAAAATAGAATGGAAAAAAATCAATATCGGCTTCCAAATCCACTGGCGGTCATCGAGGCAGGGGAACTATATGGCGAATTTGTCAATCCACCAGTACCCAAGTAACCTTTTTTCGAAGAAATGTTCATTGGGGCATTCGGCGAGGCAAATCCTGCCCCGTTTGTAGTAGGGGTAAATCCTCCACTGTTTGAATTTGCGCTACTAGAACCCATTTTCCGGGAAGCAAGTTCTCGATTTCGTTGAATTGCACCAGCGCTGTATTCAAAAAGAATAATTAAAATTTGGTAGTTTTTCTTTCAGAAATGGTACAACTTACAATGCTTTAACCATGACATTGAAGGTTCTTTGGACAACTTGGATCTCTCGGAAAAAGCTTTTTTCTTCTAATCCTCCGGATGAAAGCATACTGAAATCAAATTTGGTGACCTATTAAATATAATGATACAATATTATTTTCGTCAAGACGGAACATTTATTTAAACATACCAATTTCATGTTATTTGTAAGTCTTCTCAAAGGCCATAAGATACCCAGAGTAACAAAGATACCAATGAGTACACCCATAAGTGTGAAGACACTCGACAACGTTATACCAGTACGAATCGAGCCATCAACGAGACCAAAGAAATCGTTTCTGGGAATTCCGAGAACCAAGTAAAAGTCTTCTGGTGTTCCGAAATTTACTTTCGAGACCGCAACAATCCATTGATTTCCATCGGAAAGTTGCAACTGCTTGCTAATCGGGCGATCGGAACTTGCATTGGCAACTTTTATGTTGGATGAGCTTTGAGATAACGCGACATTCGACCAGTCACCATTTGGTGAGATACGGCTGCCAATATCCCGAATGATAGGTTCACTGAAATCGGACGTTTTAATGTAATCCTTTTCCCCCGGGTTCGTGCCGTTGGCGATTACGGGATAAACCGTAGCATTTAAGTTGGTAGTAATAATACGACCGGCATTACTCACAAGAAAGACTCGCGAATTCTCAGTGGGGGCAGCTTTGGCGAAGATTTGCGTCAATACGTATTCGGTGGTGAAAGCCGCTCCGCAAGAGTATGGAGCCGTCGTACTCACTTTCCCGTCAGCTCCAATACCACAACGTGCGTAAGTAATCAGCCCATAGATAAAAAATACTTCTGGTTTCCATGTTTCTGAAGAACATGAGTTGAGTTTAAGAGTAATTGATCCGTACTGAGTTGTGGCCGGATCGCCTTGAGCGTCAACGTCCGGCTTTTGATCCACTGCCTTCTTTTCTGTAAAAATGCAAATGTAAACAAAACATTCAGCCTGAAGAGAGTTTAAAATTTACGTGGATCGTAATTCAATATGAAACAATTCGTATTGTTTCCGTAATCACAATAGGAGACTCCAAAACTATTCGGGTTTACACCATAGCGTTGGAAAAACCACGACTGCAATGTATAAAATTTGCCAGTAGCAGGAGGAACTAACGGGGGAGCGTTTCCAGTAAGGTTAAATCTCTGCACACAAGTGATTCTTTCCACCATTGGATTCGACTTCAACGTAACTAATGCTGCTTTGTTCACGTCGTCATTCAGACTGTATCCGGTGCTTCTGTTGGACATCATTTGACGAACGAATTCGTTTTGCGTGAATACGTCCGTGGATGTCTTTACCGACTGAAACATGGCCTCGACTTGGGATGAAAGGTTGATGACAACACTCTATTTGAAAACCAAAGTTAAGATAAAGAAAAATCTGTTTGCGATGAGTTAAGTAACATACATTGACAATCTTTGCGGACAAATCGTTTGTCGCCGAATTGGCAGCAGTAAATACGATAATGCAAGTCTAAAGTTATCAAATTTAGACGAGTCCAACGGGATAATTTTTAAAGTCTGGTGCTCAAACCTACCGGTATTATCGCCGACGAAAACACAACGAGCGTGAAGAATAGCATGACGACGGCGAAGGGGACGCTGCATGATCGCTTCGTTCTATGTCTCTGTCTACTGCTGACGTCGGCCGCTAAATCCTCGATAGCAATCTGCTCGCTCCACTTGTCCGTGTTCATTCTTTTTCAAAATTTCCCTCTATGTGTAACTTACCCTTTTTTTTTTTTTTGTGGATCCGCTTCCACACATTTCGATGCAAAATCCACAACAGACAAAAATTGCAGTTGAGGTTTTAGCTGAATCCTGATAATTTCTTTGTTTGAAAGTGAAAGTTGAGTATTTACATGCAAATAAGCTTTGTTCGGTAAAGAGTTGTGTTGTTTCATTGCAACAGGCGTCAAAAAAAAGGACAAAAGTTGGTGTCATGTGCTCAGCATTCTGATTGGTGCGCTGTTTTCGCACGTGCATGTTCACTGCCGCATAAGATCGCCTTTAGGTAAACATTCCAAATGCAGCGCTGCAGAGTCTGGGGTGGAATAGAATATGGTTTATTTCAAAGCGGTGTGTTTCATTCCAATTCTTACTCCACTCATATTTCCGTTTCCCTTTGAAATCGGACACACAAGCCGATTGCTCCTAGGCGGATTACACAATATGCGGCGTTAACCACGCCTCTGCGTACAGCGAAGGCAGAAGTATCACGGCATAAAATTTATTTAGAAACAAAATTAAACAACGATCTGATTTGCAATGTTCTCTGAGAAGACCCAAAGACAATCTCTCAATTCTTTGCTCTCTGCCCTATGAATCGGCCTTGCGACATGTCCGAATGGAGCAAGATATTGTCCACGAATATTCTACGATACGATGTCCTCGCTTGTAGCGGCGAAGAGTTGGGTTAGCGCACCTTAATCAAGGGATTGTTAGTGTCGTTTGTCGTTTCTGAACAATAATAAACATACTTCTTTCAGGTGAAAGGTTAAACGCCTTGAATACTGGAAGTGCGACGTTGACCAAGAATAATGCCGTAAGTGAAGAACCCTCATTCGCAACTGCTCTCTGTCCTCGCATCAACTCAGTTCAAACAACGCCAGGGTGTACCGCGTTTACGTATACATCTTTATCCGCAAACATTTCATCCAACGATTTTGTGAACAGAATAATATTCGTCAGTTTCGATTGGCTGTATCTGAAAACAAAAAGCGTAAGATTAAAATGAACCAAAATTAATTTCTTTTCGTTACCTTCCCCACTCAGTCATTGCTGATGCATCATTTATTCAATCAAACAGAATTCCACCTTCTGGGCAACTTGTATGCAACGCCGAAGAGAGGTTGATAATTCGTGAAGGAGCACTTTTCACAATGACTGGAAGAAGCGTGGTTGTGAAGACCTAATTTAAATCCATAATTAAAATAATGTGAATAGCATCAATTGCAATTTTAAATGCGTACAAAGTGTCCCAAGTGGTTGGTTGCAAATTGTGATTCGTAGCCGTCCTCGTGATTTCAAATGGACACGCCATGATTCCTAAAGTAACAAGTGTCAGTAATTCAAAAATGTAATTATAAGCATCAGTTGTTTACCAGCATTGTTTACAAGAATATTAAGTCTCTCCAGAGCTTAAAAACAACAACGCGGCCCTTTTAACCTTCATACAATCGAAATTAGAACAATCAATTATATCGTAAGTGTTAAATACCTGCTTTAAATCCGCCAAGTTCAACTCAAAAAATTCAATCTTTGCGGCCGGGATTGCTTTCATCAACGTTTCGATGGCCTGACGTGCTCTTTCAAACGTTCTTGAAGCCATATAAGCTTTCGCATTCTTTTTCGCGAGTTGCTTCATAGTTTCGTACACCTAAGAAAGAAACTTATTATATTGCATCAAGAAATCACGAAACTATTCTCACCAAACGGGGGTTTCCTCCGGTTACAAGGGCAACTTTTCCAGTCAAATCGGAAACGTTTTCTGCTTTGAAATGCATTTGTTTTGAGCTAGCTGCTTTGATTTTTAGGTGATTTCTTTGTGAGTTCTTTTGGGATTTATACTTGGCCTCGGACAAGCCACATCTCTTGTCCGGATGGCAACCAGACGGCGATGGGTGTCCGGACCGAAAACAGAAAATTAGATGGGCAAATGCTGCATTAATAAATTTCAAAAGTTACGCGGAAAATTGAATAATTTTAAAATGTTTTTTATTTCAGACATGTACAATTTCATATATTTTGATTTTATCTTTCCAAAACGTATAATCAAACAAAACCACATCGCTATCAATGAAATCCCTCTTTAATTTCTCTTCAACACTAATCCGCCGCAATCCAAATTCAAGCAAACTCTCATCCAGCAACTTGTCTGCACGTACGGAACGAGACTGATATGCAAGCAAGACGACCGCGTGTTTCGAGTGCAATAATAGTTCTGACACTATGCCAATCAGCGGACGAATTAAATTTTCAACCCAAATCACATCCGCCATCAATATAAAATCAAACTTGATGGATGATAAGGAATCAACGGAACTTTTGCTATTTACCAAAAAAATACAGTCACATTTTTTTTTAATTACATTTAAAAATCAATACATTCCAGCAATATAAGAAACTCAAAAAAGAAAAATACCTGTTCGTCCAATCTAAAGTAAGAACACTCACAAACTTTTCAAGGTTTGATTTCATGCTTATATCACGAAGATTGTCAACATTATATCCATTCATTCGCGCAATTTGGGTAAGTGAATCTGAAACATCTTGAACGTCGGAAAGCACTACGTTAGCGTTTAAATGTGCTGCACTTAAACCAACCAATCCACGTCCTGATCCCAATTCAAGCACATTTTTCGATTCTACGTTATATCTACAGCAATAAGAAGTTCCTTTCTTACAAGAATTTTGATTGAATTCTAAAAATTTGGACAATATTATGCTCTGTGTAAAAATGATTTGAGTTCAAATTTTCGAAAATTATCGAAGAAAAATATTACACAATCCCAAACTGAAAACGCAGTTTTTATCTCATGATCGAACCCAGAAGTATCCTCCACGCTCGTGGAATTGCCATCAAACAGGAACACTGGAGAATTATTAATTATAAACGCCGAATCCGTCGTCGAGTTTTTATCAAAGTCGAAGAATGGGAACGATGGTCCCGGAAGGGCAAAAATTGGACGGTTTAATCCATTCATTTCCGAATTGTGTTTTATTCCGCGATTTCCCGCAAATTGAAAAAAGGCATGAGCAAAGAATTACAGAACCTGGACGTAAAACCTAATATCCCGAATCATTTCGTACGTTTTAACCATATCCCGATGTTTATTTTTGGTTATTGTAATTTCTTATTTGGAAAATCATAATTTACCAAAATTCAGGGTGACATTTTCTCAAATCGCGAAACTTCAATAATATTACCAGATACATTCTTACCACTTGAAAGAATACTATTAACCGCGAATGGAAACGTACAAAGGATATTGAGGTTAGTTTCTGGTCAAAAAATTTTTTCCAACAGTTCTTTTTTCACTGATCGTATCAGTATCCTTTTTTCAGTGCATATTATAACGCACCAGTATCCGTAAAGATAATTAAAAATGATAAAATCAACAGTGATCTAAATATTTCAATAGCGAAGTTCGATAGAGAAGTAGATTTGTATTGCAAAGGACAAGTAAGTCCGTGATAGCGGAATCACACGTTATTGTTGCTGATGAAAGGCTTATTTTTTTTTATTTAGGTCTGCTGTAATGCCAAAAGCAAAGTGACGATTAGTGATCCCAAATATTTGCAGTTAGTTGAAGAAAAAGGAGTAGGAATAGGGCAATTATTTAGGTATATCCATTTTAAGTTGATACAGCAGCCCATTCTAATCAAAGATTTTTATTTCTCTAATTTTAAATTCTCAGATATTTAAATATACTTCCAGAATTTAACTTGAAGGATATCGGACGAACATCTTCCAATTTCTGGAGATCTTACGATTTATCGACCGATGGAGTTTGCTGTGAAATTGTCGAATCATTTCCGAATAATTTGTTTAGTTAAAATAAGAGAAAGAAAAAGAGTAGCAATAAAAAAAAATATTTAATGATTGGTTATTACGAATCATGTACCAACCCGTGTTATACTATTTCTTGTACATATATTCGATTATGTAATAACCTACCTTTCGTTAATGGAACACCCAAAACTACCAAAAACATTATCAAAGAACCCTCTTCCAAAGATCCACCCAATAAATGATGAAAACCGAAACAATTTTGAAGGAACCCCGACACATCGTAATGCCATTACACTCGGAAGACCGAAGTTTAATAAAATATCACCAACTAATAATGTAACCGATGAAGATCAGTTTTCCAGCAACAAACCTAATCTTACCAGGAATAAAAGTACACCGACGATTTACCCAACAACGTCAAACGCAAATCCATATGAAATATCGATAACTATTCCACCTTTGCCTGAAGATGGCAAGCCTAACAATTCAGTTGCTGCGGGCAGCAACCAAAATCTCCGGATAACAAACCCAAGCATCATTAAACCGGCCATCACACTGCAAAGAATTTCGAAAAAGAACAGTTTAATCCCCGGAACGATTATAAGATCCAGAGAAGAATTGCACGACCAAAGATTCTTAGATACGTCATTTCATAAACCCACAATCGCACATTCAAAATCCCTAACGTTTGAAAACGGGATATCAAACCACAACTTCAAACACAGACGACAAAGTTCAAGTCAAAGTTTAAACACGGCATTAAACTACGGGAAGAAAACCAGAGACCGACAATCGGTTGCGTTTCAACTGGAAGTACCGCTTAATGGTGGGAGTATACAGCGACAATCAGCGCTTTCGATACCTACTGCGGAAGTCGATGAAAAAGTAAGTTCCTCGACCTTGAAAAAGAATATTCCGTCGGCGCCGACGAGAGCTAGAGGTTCTCTTACGCCTCGAATGTCGATTTCTAAAACTGATGGGAAGGTGGTGGAATTACATGAAAATTCGTTAGAACTTTCCATGTTGGTGTTTTCGCCTTCAGCATTGGAGAATTTGTATGCCCGAGAATGTTTAAATAAAAATTATTTGATTGTCATGGTACGTTTTGTCTTTTTTTTTTATTTGTTTATTTTTGTTGCAAAAAAGATTTGACTTTTTTTTGTTAAAATTGGAAAAAAATTCAGAGAGCGATCAGTTTATTCAGTGCATTCAGCTGTATAACATTTCCGGGCGTATATACCGAAACAAAAACATGGTGGTTCTGGACAATTTGGCTCGTTAGCGTTACTTTCTACATCCTCATCGCAATATTCACAATTCCAGCATTAAAACACACCGCAGTAAATTTACTAGAATCCAAATCCGCGTCGTATTGCAAACTTATTCTCGAAATGGGGATTATGTTGGTGTTGGTGGTGGAAACATTAGATTTACCTGGGAATTCAGAACCGTGGGGGTCGGTTTCGGTTATTATTGCGTTGGTGACTGGTACGCTTCCTGGAATTGCGATAGGTTCTCATTTTGTTCACCTATTATTGCCTGATTTTGATTTTGATTTTGATTTTGATTTTTTTTTTTGTAAAAGGATACTTACATGCTTTGGTTGCAATGTTTATGCAATGGCTTTTCCCGATTGTGAGAAGTTTCTTTTCTCAAGAGAGCATCGTTACAAAGTTGGTTACGTATTTTCCCATTTCTGTCTGCGGAATGCTTGGTTAGTGTTTTGGGAAAAAAAAAGCATACGTTTGCACGTTTATAATAATAAAAAAATTGAAAACTAATTCCACTTTCTGTTAGTATTCCCAGACCTATATAATCGCGACTTGAGAAGACGACAAGGGTAAAAAAACACAAAAAAAAAAATTACACAATTTTATTAACTCCCACAATCAAAGCTACAAAAAATCAAAAATCCTCCAACGAGAAAACCGCCAACTAATAATCCGACAACAAGAAGTCGACACACTGTTGGAACTCGCCCTACCAGCGCATGTCGCAAAAGTACTCCGTCTACTATCCGACGGCGAAATCCAACGCCCCATACACGAAGAAACCCCCTACGCGTCATTATCACTGCGAGTGCAATCCGCAACAGTCATGTTTGCCGAGTTTCATTTTTTGCACCAAGTGAAATTCGATAGTGGTAAATCGTCCCGGTCGATGGTGAATGCCATGAATTTTGTGTTTAGTAAAGTTGATGATTATTTACAACGGGTTCCGACTATTGGTATTTTTTTTTTTTTTACATATATATTACATATTGTTTTGTTTGGTTCTAACACTTTTATTTTAGAAAAAATTAAGGTAAAACTCCACAGACCACCCAACAAAAAAAAAAACAAAAAAAATTCTAAATTCTTAAATCCCTCCAAAAAAAACTTCCTTTCAATTAAAATAGACAGTTGGATCAAAAGCACTATTCTGTCTCGGTTTATTCGAAGAAGCCCGAACTCCATTAGAAATGGTAAACTTGGCACTCTACATATCCGATGCATTTGCAGATGGATGTAAACGGTTAATTGAAGCGGGAGAGTTAAATCAAAATGCCGCAATGTTTATTGAAACTAAAATGGGGATTGAGACAGGTACAGTGTTGATTTGATTATTTGCTTTTGTGGAGGTGTGGAAGTCTTAATTTTATTTTATTTTTAATTTTTCTTATTTTTTAGGACCGTTGGTAAGCTTTTTTTTTTTCCTCGATGAAAAAAAAATTGAATTTTATGTCTTTAACAAAACGTATAGGTTGCTGGGATAGTTGGAACCAATAAATTGTGAGTCTTTCTATTTTAAAAATCTTTTTATAAACACCAACTCACCACTTGTTATTTCGTAGCGTTTATGACATGTTAATTAAAAATTTTATTAATTTTTTTTTCCAAAAATAATGAAATTTTTTTGGAATTTTTTTGTAAAAGCTATGGAGACACTGTAAATACATCTTCTCGATGTCTGAGTGCATCTTCCATCGGCCAAATCGTCGCGACCAAAAACGTCATCGAAGCAACAAAACAATGTAAATACCTAAAATCATCAAAAATTGAGATTGTAACTCATGCTCCAAAAATGATTATTTTTCCCAACATTTCTAAATTCAGGGGTAAAACACGAATCAATTGGTCATCGCTACCTTAAAGGAAAGGGGGAAATGGAACTCTTTAGAATCATTGACTTATACGATCACGCAACTATCGGTGTATACTGCAACACCCCAGAAAAATCCACAACCTTACCCAAACACCCTCCCCCTTCTCCCCTCACTCCCATACCATCAAACCCCACCACAACAAAATACCACAGCTCTGAATCAGTCTCAACACCACGATCATCCCTCCGTGACGTGATTTACGCCATGGGAGATGACATGTCACCGCGGATCCCAGCTGCCGCGTCGGTATTATTCACGCCGGCCACGAACGCAAACGGAAACGTAAAAGAGGAAATTGGGAGAGTTTTGATTAAACAATTGGCGAAATCTGCTAGTGCGGCGTCGGAGTCGATTGTGTTTGAGAGTGCGATGGTAACGGATACGTTGAAAACTGTTAACCCGATAACGTTAAAGTTTTTGTACGATGAGGTATTTTTATAGTGGTTTTGATGAATATAGATTTTTTTTTAAAATTTAAACTGTGTATGTG